>JACATO010000863.1:0-64648 GCA_018389105.1 Nautilus pompilius | reverse complement strand
TTTGCTTGCTTGCCATTCATTTTTTCAAAATAAAATGTTCATCCTATTTTCTGTACTAGCGACCAATTAGCGGTGTAAAAAAATAGATGAGAAATAGTTTCAAAATTGTTGGACTCTCAAAGTGTCACTTAAAATCTACCAGACAAATAATGGCCACTAATAACAGGTGTTAATGTCCTTCACCCAGACTTTACAGACAAAAAAAACAAAAAAAACACTCCATGGCAAACTTTCTATCACAGAAGGTAACCAGCCAATTTCAGCAAAACTGTACCTAGATTTTTTCTTCAGCCAGGCACTTGAATGCGTGTATTACTGAAGTTAATGACCAATACAGGCTATTACAGAATATTATAGATATTAAAACTGCACGAAAGTTGAACTGTAAAGAATCTCTAACTAGTTTCTATCCGGTAAATAAATATTTCCACAATGCAGCACTAAGCCAGCCAAATTCCTACACTAAGCAACCAGTACTTCAAGAATTTAAATCCAGTCCTGTGCCAAAATATCAAGAATTATAAGTAGCATTGGCACCATTATTGTCAATGAAAGTTATCTAGGCAAAACCAATAGTTTTTATCAGGACAGAGACAGGAAACATCTCCTGAAACATCAATACTTTCATAACAAACATTACGGTGATAAAGGTTAATAAAAACTACAGTGTTAAGTACTTTAGTTTTGCCAATGGCGTCCAGTAAATAAGATTTACTACAACGGTTTGAGTTATGTACGACTTTATCCATGACAAAACATTGAGGCGGCTTCATTCAAATGCCTAATTTGTTATGGGTGTTGTATTTCCATGTCTACAAAGGAAACAACCATGATATGGAGAAATGTAATGTTGCAGTTGTCTAATAGAAAGCACTGCAGGTTTTGCACCACCACCAATTCTCTGGAAGAAAAGGCCTTAATAGAACTCTTCATGCTTTAGATATGAGGGAACCTACACCATCGGCTGGTAAATTAAAAAATACAAAAAAAAACTCAAGAAAGGTGTGCCAAAGCCAGCCAGCCCTCAGCTGGATTCAAACTTGAGCAACCAACCTAGCAGAGCAGTAGACTACCACTGGACTGTGTAATAGAAACATCGATATAATCAGCTTCTTTGTTGTCTGAGTGAGTTTTGTGATGAACATATTTTAGATGAATTCAATCAGTATGGAATTTTGCAATCTGGAAACATTTATAGTAGTGTAGAAGCATTTTCTTAATTAACTCGCTATAGGCTGCATATAATAGAGATATTTTAATTAGAGCTCTAAAGTTTAATTGATACGATTAATGTCCACTCTAAGTTTAATACGGTTAGAGACTGGAAGATAATTCTAGAAATACATATGCTATTTAATTTCATCTATTTAAATAAGAATATTTCATCTGAAACTGAACATTTCATGCTAATTTTCAAACCTTTTCAGGGAAAAAAGTTAACAGATGAAACAAGCAAAACATTTTCAGTCCTAGAATTTTGTTTTTGTAAAGCATAAGGCTCATAGCCTGAAACTGCCCAATTTATTTAAAATTTGGTTGAAATGTAAGTTTCTGGTATTTGAATATAAAAGACAAAGTTAACTGACACTGAAGGTCTATGGACTGTAAACTTTATATTCATCTGTAAAAAAAAAACGTTGTTCTGAGTAAAGAGAGAGTAATAATATCACAAAGACTGGACATATAGTAGGCATTAACCCTTAAAATGAGGTGCATTTAAATATATGCAGTATTCACCCCCCACATTATTTGAGTTTTCTGTGAGGGGGGTGTTGTTTGAAGGAGTCAGGTAGCCGTGTGTCAGGGGTTATGATTACTGCAGGTGAAGGGTTAATGACAGCTGACAAATAGAATCAACAAATCATCTCTAAATGTTGCTTATGTGAAGAGATAATAAAATGTTATACAAATAACTCAGGAAGTCTGTTTTATTTTTGTTTAATACTTCAATCATTAAAGATGACATAAAAGTAACTTATCATCCAGAGGGAGTGTAACCAAGGAATATATTAACCATAAAGGTTAACACTAACCACTGCTTAGCAAGTAAATTTGAATAATAATGCCTAAGATATCACTGACAAGAAACAACAAAACCAAATCAGCAGTTAAAACAATTTAAAATGAATAAATAAACTTTAAAATAATAATTTATAAAGAAAGCATGCTTAGAATACTCTTAATAAAGAGTAACAAGAGGAGGATACATTGCATATTGTGATGCATATTTATATTCTGTTTTATTGATAAAGTCAACATTTTTTAAAACTTCGATATTTTCTGTAAATCATATAATCTTAATTCTCTAAACCATTCTACTTTTGGAGTCTGAATAATGATTTCTGTCAACTGTTCTCAATGAGGCTAAACATGTGCTTTTGTTCATTTGGTCTGAAAATTCTTTTCTACAGCAGCAAATTGCTGACAGAGATCATTTTTACCACAGCAGCTCATAAATTTGTCTGGAAGGAGCCAAGTTAGCGATGTTTTTAGTCATCATGGTTGTAACTGTACTTTTCTCCTACTGGGTTCTAGTCACGGGTGACATGGGATACAGCACTTTAGTCTTAATCACTTTGGCCTACAAACACTTTAGTCCACTACAGGCATTTTATCTAATTTTAAATTATTCTAAACACAATGACTGGACAGGACTTAATCACAGTGCAGGGTTAATATTGTTAAAAACAGGGTTGGTGTATATTTGGCCAAGCTTGAAGCAAACAGTGTTCTAAAACTAATGACAATTGCTGAATACAATTCAACCTTAGTGGAAGGGTAATTGTCACAAAATCGTCATTTTGTATACTGACCACTGCATTTTCAACTCAGTTATTTAATTTATCTAAAACAGAAAGTAGCAAACAAGAATTATTTTACTTCAGTGAATTTTGAGATTTTATTTTTTACAAAAGAACGTATTTTCAAATCAACTGAGTGACTTGAGATTTGCATATACAGTAGAATTTGCATAATCAACCACCCCAAGGGACCAGCTAAAAGGTGGCGGATTACACGAGCTGAATCACATGCGATACTTAGAAAATCTGAACGGACTATACAAAAGAAGGCGGATTACAAAGTGGTGGCTTACGCGAAGGCGCATTACATGAGTTCTGCTGTGTATAAGTACTTGCTAGCACAACTTCATCATGTGTAGTAGAGATAGGAGTAGATGAAGATCAAGAAAAATTTTAAGTAAGATATTTTAAAAATGAAGCACTACTGGCTGAGAGTATAAACTTTGTCAAAACAAAATGAGGTAGAGACAAACTTTGCAATGCCGGATACTATTATGCCAAAAATCGGACATGGAAAAACACAATTTACTGGCGCTGTGAAAATCGTAAATGTCCAAGCCAGTTTGTTCTATGTAACAACACAGAATTGATGAAATACTCAGAACACAACCATGCAGGAACTGAAAGAATGAATGTGCTTATGGCGCCAGAAGATTAAAGACAAGGCAAAGTCTACATCAGAAGCTCCTGCTGCCATTGTTGAAATAGTTGGTGAGTCACCAGCTTCATCATTATCACTGCTTCCTACCATCTCAAACCTAAAACGTATTATCTGTATTATCCGAAAGGAAAGAAATAGACAACTTCCTGAACTTCCAACCACATTGTCTGAGATTGATGTTCAAGGACAATTTACCACTACAATAGAAGAGCAATGGCTAATTCATGACATTGGGACTGACGATCCACAGAGAATGTTGATATTTTCCTCGTAACCATTCCTGCAACAGTTGTCTACATGTTGACATTGGTATGCAGATGGCACGTTTGACATGTCCACGTTTTTTTACCAGCTCTACACAATACATGGAAAGATTTATGGAAAATGCCACCTCTGGTAATTGTGTAATGGAAAAGGCAGTAATTTACTTGAATATCATTTCCAAAAACATGCACAAAAGCATTGCGAACTGATAATTCAAAGTCAATGTTTACATCTGTAACCTCAACTTGGAACTCACGACTTTCCATGAATTCTACCAGAGCATGTAGCATTTGAATGTAAGTTCTGTTTTTCCTGGCATGAACACCGTTAAAATAATATTCTTTAAAGAAAACCATACTGAAAAATGTTGGCAGCTTTATTACTCTACAGCTGATCTTTCCTGAGTAATTACTACCTACTTTACAAAGGTCATATGAATATCAACACTGTGCTTAATTGGCTTTATATGTCAAAATGCATGTTTACAAACACGGTAATGAAATAGTTTTGGCAAACAATGAATATTAATAATTGGGATAAAGGAATCCAAGAATATTCATGAATGATTTTCAACATAGTAATAACAGACTTATGAATATGTTTAAATTATAGAAGGCTGGTTTATGAACCGCCATTAGAGTGAAAGAAGAAATAAGGAGAGTAATTCCTTTTCTAACAGTTAATATAACTGCAGGTATTTACTATTATGTAAGTATAGTATCCGTCAACAGCTTCGCTCACTGCCACGAAACATGGTGCTCAGAGTTAAAGAATGAAGTCACCCGCAGCAGTGAACATCCTTGGTCTGGGGGTAAACAGAATTAAGTTATCTGCTTCCCTGCAAACCGCATGCTATCAATTGGAAAAAGTTTCAAATTTTAGTAGTTGACTACAGAGAAGAAAAGAAGAGAAATATTAACAGAAGCTTGCTAAATCTACAGAGAAGGAAATTTAATTAATAACAGTAAGATAGGTTTTAGCTATTTAGAAAAACAAAAGCAAAAAAAACATGTGTCGCCTCTGTGCTGGCTACATTTCAGAATAACCTGACACATATTTTCTGCAAAAGATCGAAGGATTTTTTTTAAAAGACTCAAAATATGTTGGATTTAACAGCAGTAACAAACCAAAAAAAATAAAGGAGGATTAGTTGTAAATAATTACATAAAACATTAAACTATAGCAGAATTAGGTACTAAAACTTAATTAAATTTCCTAGGGTTTTAAGCAGATTCTTACATTTTCCACTCACTAGTTTCTTAAAGATAAATATTTTCTTCTCATTGTAAATTTTGCTGTAAGTAAAACGTATGAGAATGCATTTTTATTAAGTTGTATGAAGTAAAAAAAAAATCAAACTAATACCAAGTCTGTTAAAAAAATTGACTATAACAAAAACTTTAGAAAAAGATTACTTCACCTAATTAACAAAAGAGGAAATATTCAACACTTTTCAAATTAGCACCGACATCACCATAGCTCACCTGTCAAGATGATCACAAACTACCTTTTAGTGCATCATGTCGTAATTGTTCATAATGCTGAGTGGAATTTGACAGTTCTGCAAGATGGCGTGCTCCCTGGTTTTCCTCTTGAGTTCTGACATCACTTGTTCTTCTCTCGCTTCAGAAGATCTCAAAAAAAAACATATGATGGCAATCTCCAAAGTGTACTATGAACGTATTTAATTATTTGTTAAATCCATTAGAAGATTTATGATGATAAATTTTAGCAGTGAAATCATGTCATAAACAGCAGCAATACATGTTAAAACTGCATACAGTTCTGCATTCCTTACTGTTATATTGTCAAGCCAAATATAAAGAAAAGACAATACCGACTTTGACGCCATGTTTATCTGCTATTAATATTTGGCTGTTCAGTAATGTAGCTATGTTTATATATGTTTCTCTTTGTATCCTTTACATTTCTAAAGACTAACTTACAACAATGATTACATTATAAATAGCTTGATTGGCTTCTGACTTTAAAAAAGAATTAATAGGATACCTGTGCATACCTAATAATAGCCAAGTACTGGTAATTTCAAAATTTATTTTTTAAAATAAAATACATAATTATTTAACTTACTCGCCAAAAATTAAAAACAACAAAGCATAATTGCTATTCTCCTCGTTCTTCTCTTCAAACCAATGCACCGACATAAGCACACAAGGCATCCACTAGAGAGGCATTTTCCTAAACCAAGTGAAAGAGAACAGGGTTCGGAGATCAGTCATATGCCTAGTACACAGAAAATTCCTACTAGAACCCCTAATTTATTCATGAGAGTGGAAACCTAAATGGCTGACTGGTGAGAAAGAGCAAGAAAATCAAGAGGTATGACAAAGTGGGAAGCCAGTCCTTCAACACAGCACTGTACTGCCCAATTAATTAATTACTAATTATAACTAAACAAAAAAAAACTTCACCAACTCTCTGGCAGTGCTATTGTCTAATTGGGTAAATGGCATTTAACAAAATAATTAATTTAAAGATTTTAAAGCGGTTGTAGAAGAACATAATCTTAAATTGTTTCAATCTGCATGCGGAACTTAGGCTATTCTTTCTCCATTGCTGAACATTTTCAATCATTCAAGTAAAAAAAAAAGAAAACAACAAAAACAAGTGTAGCAAACTGCAGTCATTAACTATTAAGGGTAAATTATTATACAATGTTCAAAATAAATAATGCACAAATTTATTTTGGCAATTTTTTTCCAAATAAGATTGTTAAATGAACAAAAATGTATTCATTTGATTATGATCTTATTTTTCTGAAAGATTCAACTTACTTAGGCTGACAATTTACTTGTGAACATTTGAACAGATTTAGCATTTTGGGGGATGTTCTGGTGCTCTTCCTGTAGCACTTCTCCAGCTGCTTCACAAGTGTTCATTGAAAGAAAGGTCAGAAGATGATCCTGATAGCCAAAGCGGGACTTGGATGTTGTTTGCTTGGGGGTGCTATTCTTACAGAATGTAGATAAGCGTTATTTTGCAGTCCTCAGTCTGCATTCACAAAAGAAATTGAGTGGCATTGGAGCCCTGTACAAATAATTATCAAGTTTCCAGTGATCTGTACGAAGTTTGTATGGCAAATGTATGGCATCCTTGCCTAGCTCTTCAAAGAAAAAAATATAATTTAACTGTGAAAAGTGCTGCCCTTCTATGTGCCTGCATTAAGATGGCGTCTTAAACAGGTCACTGAACTTGGAGTCCAGTTTCCCATAGTTGGTTGCAAATATTTGATCTATAGTCAAGGAACATTGTTGGTAGTAAAACTTGCCATTGCAAAGTGATTTTGGAAAGGTTGAACCTAAATAGACCAATCTTGCAAGGTATTGTTACCTCTATGTGCATTGTCTCAAGATAGATCTCTTTGCTGATGAAACAAACCCAGTCTCATGATGAATGACCTGTGCCCTCCTAAAGCTACACATGTGTACAAGTGCCTACCTCTAATCTATCAATAGAAATATTGGTCTGAATATGTAGGGTATGGCAGATGAGCTACATGCATGATAATTAAATGAGTGAAAGAAAAAATTCTAGGAGCCCTGCAATTCTTCAGCTCAGAAGTCAACAAGCAAAAAAAGCACAAAAATCAGCCATCAAAAAGCTCAGATTATTAAAAATAGTGAAACAAAATGCATATGCATATTCAAGCAGTAAGTAGAGTTCACAATTTGAATAGGAAATCTGAAGCACAAATGAAGGACATTTTATATTATGCTACTTCTGAAATTACACTACTGGGATACAACAGAATATAGGCAAAAAAACACTGTTTCATCATTTATTTTGAACAGTATACATAAATTAAGCATGAAAGTTAACTCATTATTAAAGAAACAAAATAGTATCAACCATAAACATTTTGCATAAAAAAAAAAACATGCAGGGGAGGTAATTTATTTTAACTGTTTAGAATTATTTATGTAATAAACCAATTTACACAAAATCTAAATGTTAATACTATAGTAATTTGTTTAATGTAAACTTCATTTTTTTTAAAAAATATCTTTATATATATAAATTTTCAGAAAGATTTGCAATGTTAAAACACTCTTTTGGAATTTAAAATCACAAAGTTATGCCCCCTTCTTTATCAGTTGAAAAGTTAAACCAAACATCAAGGTTAAGGCAGAATTATTCCAGCCTACCTTTGTTATTAAAGACAACTAAATTTGATTGAGGTAAGTGCATATTTAGCAGTATATGAACAAGATTTAAATCTGCAAACCAGTTAAGCACAAGTCGGTCCACAAGAGAACAGAACAATTTATATCATGAAAATCTGTCAGCATGAAAGCCTGGTAAACTATTTAAAAAAAAACTTGTTTAAATTTGTTGTGTGTTTTCTTAATACATTTTCTAGTCTTTTAAAGTTTATTTTGAAATTATTCTTTAGTGCCCAGGTGTCTGATAGGGTCTCGGGTTAATTAAATCAATCTGTTCACAATTTCTAATAAACAGAGAACGTCAAAATCCCAGGTATGGCACTAACAGAAATGTCACTCCTCTCTGAATGAACAGTGTCTAGGTTAGCTGTACAATCTAGGCTGGTCAGCTGTACAAATGTATTTAATTTGGAAAACTCTGATCTGACATTTTAGGGTCCAAGGATATCTCAATGCAAAAAGGCTTAAAGGGAAAGGTGTGGGGATCAGCCTTGGTAACCAAGCAAGTTATTTAGGTATACCTCCACCACATACCCAGAATGCCCTGTAAGAACTCTTCAGGGAAACCCACTCATCTGGCTTATGAAGAGCAAGGAGAAACCATGTTAGGGGAGTACACCTAACTGAGCCAGTCCTGACTGGAATCTGAACTATGGAAATCCAGTAATGCAACCATGAGACCACCCATATATTTTTTAAAGCTATATTATATTATCAGTATCAAAAAGTCCAGCTGGTAATTTATTCTTCATATTTAACATTCCATTCATAGTTCCTTTTTCCCAACATCGAAATAACCATTTTATATTATGGCCTTAGTATTTGTAGATAGCAAAAAGAATGACTGCCTGCCCACATGCTTAAAACCCTTAAATTTGTTCAAAACCTCTGATTAGATGCCTAATACAAAAAATTAGGTTCAACAGTCTACCTTATTTAAGTCTATAAACATATCCTGAGCTCCTGCTGATATTGAAATCCTTTCTTGAAATAATATATTCTCCCCACTCTCCAATGAATTCCAGCACTTGATGCACATGGTATACTGAGAAATAAATATCAAATGTGAAGATGAAACTGGTTTTAGATGGAAGAGGAAATGGGTTCCATGTATTAAAATAATAAATAGTTTCTTTGATGAGATAGAAATTTATTCAAAGAGTTTATGAAGTGCTTGTTCACAGTTGTGTCTCTGGCTAAATGCCTGACTAGCGCAGACATTAAAATTTTGCTAATAATTATTTTACAAATTACAAAAAATATTAATTACTTGTAATGTTTCAAAATTAATATAGTTTTTAAAATAAGATAATTGCCATAACTTCATGAAAATAGAATAAACTATTTCCACAGCAAAAAAAATAAATGCAACTATATAATAATCTAGAGAGGTAGGTTTAGCTAAATATTAATGCTTCTTCAATCAGTATAACTAGATTTATAAATAGTTAAATTAAATTTCATTTTACACACAAAATCACTAATTTTTATTTAATTCCATAGAAATGAATACAATTTCAGAGATCATTTAAAAATAAACCAACGTATTTTATTCCAACTCAAAATATAAGGTTTACTTCATGTCAAGTGCTACTGATGCCACAGCCAGTAGGGAGCTGAACAATTCAGATCAATGCTGAGAACTAATTTCATTACAAACTAGTTAAATTTTCTGTGTATTATGTTACGCTGTATAAAACTGATCACAAAAACAAAAATGTGTATGTTACACAAAGATTTTGGACACTCAGTATCCAAAAAATTGAGATTTTGTAAGTGTTTAACTGAAGAGAGAGAAAACAAAAGATCAAGGCACATTCTGTACTGCAAAATACCTTATTTAACACTGAACAGTGGATGTATTGCTGGCAGCCTGGTGGGGTAAGCTGATCATGGCTTCGGCCACAAATGGCCCTAGAACTTATTACACATCATTTCCACTCCCACTATACACACAATCAACCATACATCACACACACAAAAATGTATTTTATAATTAAATCAAAAAGAACAATTTGACTGTGATCAATCTCCTTGGAGTATTCCATGTCTGAATCAAGTACATCATCTGTCAAGCTACAAGATGGAAAGGTTCAGACATCTAAACAAAATTCTCTCTCTCTCATGCTTTCTGAGTCACAGAAGTTACAGATCCCTAAGGAAGTTTCTCCCATATTCTTCTTTCCATGTTATTTTGTTGGTAGCAAACGCACGTGTATCTCATGTACACAAGTGCGTAGCCAAGGGGGGGGGGTATGTGTTCAGGGGTTAGAGCAACCTACTTCCACATGTATATGCAACCTTTAATATCTCATTTTGCTGCCATAAAATCAATAAATAACAGGCCACAGTTATTTTTATATTGATTTCATTGAATATCATTCAGGCTCAACAGCATTGCAAACAAAATCTACAATTATCTACAACATGACATAAAACTCATAAATTAAAGTTTGCAATAAGTTTTTAAAAATATTTTTTCAGAATTCTGCATTTTTATCCAATGTTGTAATTGTACAAGTTCAGAACTTTTTTTCTTTTTCCTCTCTGCTAAAGTTGCGGAGTGCCCCTGTTGTGCCTTAGCGCCCTCCAAAAATATCCCGGCCCTGCACGTATTGGCTGGCTGCTATGTCCAAACCAATCTCTCAGATGGTTTCCATATATTGTTCTTGGTTTACCTGCTCATGCTCATCCATCAAAATCTTAATTCTCTTCCTCTTCTGGTTGCGTAGTCAGGTTACACTGTGGCTCATAAGTACAAGGTTAATAAGGAATTCTCACAACTACGAGTTATGAAGTGTTTCTTCACTGTGTAATTTTTGACTAGAATATTTTGCTAAGAAAAGGAAGTAGAAACCGGTGAGTAAACACTTTTACCGAGAAACCAAAAGTGCACTCTTTATATAAGTTCTAAAACTTCCTGCCTGTTGATCTCTATATCTAATAAAACTCCGCTAAAAATTTGTTCTAAATGTCTCTTTTGACATCTAATTAGTCTGCTACACTCAGGTGTTAACCTTTCATTAACAAGCTAATTGCTAGATATTTATTGTATATTCATCGCTTATTCCTTTTATGATTGATGACATGAAGTATGACCATGATTAGAGCCATATGTACACACAAACACACAAATAATTCAGCCGTGCTGATCACTACTCCCTTCCCGTTCTGGTTCTCCATCACATCTTCCCGTGGCAGGCCGTCCATTTTCACTTACTAACCCTGACGCTGTAACATCGCCCTACACGTGCTTGATGAAAAGGGGACAAGGAAGACCGAGTAATGCTTGTTTCTCCACGCTCCGTACCAACCGATCTCACCGTCGTGATTTCTGTATTTGAAGGCACCACAGGGAAATACTTGCATCTGAGAATCTTCTGGAAATACCTTTGGCAAGGCCTTGTGACCCTGTTAGACCTATTCTCCTAGAGCCTCACTCGTAATCTGTCCAACAGTAAGATCACCGATGTCCAGTCCGTCAGATGGATTTTCGTCTCGGCCCATAGACTCCGCTTTCTCAGATCTCGGTACATATCACGTGACGGGCCGA
Source organism: Nautilus pompilius (assembly GCA_018389105.1). Lineage (NCBI taxonomy): Eukaryota > Metazoa > Mollusca > Cephalopoda > Nautilida > Nautilidae > Nautilus > Nautilus pompilius. The sequence goes on along the minus strand of JACATO010000863.1, from coordinate 53,185 downwards.
TTACTTCCGTTATATCCGCCGACGTTGGATTCCTGCTGAACAGAACATTACAGGTTTACGTAACGATCAGCGGAATCTGTGCTGCCACCTTTTACTGATAAAGGTGAAATGCAGGACCGGAAATCGTGACGACAGCCGACAGGGGGCCATTACTCCGATTCCAGACGGATTTCCGGTTTCTATCTGACTTCTGCCATTTTCGAATTTTGCCAGTTTTACTGCTGTGTTTATCCTCGGGAACTGAATAAATGGAGCTGGCCCCAGAACTACCCTTCAGTCCTCACTAGAAATCTGCATATCTCGATGTGGGAGGAAGACGGAGTAATCCAAGCGGCTAATGGCAGAAGAAACAATGCCATAGAGAGAAGCTAAATCATGGAGATCGCAAAGGATATTCGATCTCCAATACTTGACCATGGCGGTTCATGGCCTTGACCTTCGTACTACCACGCCTTCTACATTTTATTTAGCGGTTATTGAAGATTTTTTGAAAATTCCCCTTTGCCCTCTGTGTATTAAAAGTACTAAACAAAGGTAATGACATTAGAAAGGGGAAAGACAGAAGAGAGGAAGAGTCGGATGGGGAAAATCCGAGAATCTGTTTGCATACAACATTAAATGACTGAATTCGGTCCCAATGTTTTAGAAACAGGAGAGAAAGAAAGAGACAGGAGAATGGGGAGAAATGATGGGGCAGAGAGAGAGAGAGAAGAGGAGGGTGTAAGAGAAAAGTGGAAGAGAGAGAGAGAGAGAGAGACTAGAAATGATACTGAGGCTCGATCAGCCCAGTTACATCCTCTCCATTCCATATCGGCTCCGCCTTTTCTAATCTCAGCTCTCGGTGTCTCTTCAGCCATTATTTCCGGAATCTGGCAGCCAGTCTTATTCCGCCATTCAGCAGAGCCGACCAGCGGGATGGGGGACAGGTGATTGATTCCGGGTCCTGATGGAAAACACGGCGATGGGTTCTCCGCCCCTTTTCTGTTGATTACCGGAAGCTCTGCTCCTCCTTCCTGTTTCTCCACCGCTTCGTCTACCACTGAAGACGTTCAGCGACCGTTTTCTGTCATACACAGATGATGAACACCTAGCGGGTCAATAATTATCAGGGGCTTGCGATTTATCGATTTTTAACCGCTGATAGTACAAGACGGCAGATTTGAAGGATGGAAAATTTCAAATAATCTAAGGGACATAACTGATGTTCTCCTATTTCTAGGTGAAGTTCTGAAGTTCTAAATCATTTCCCACAAAATGATCGGTTCGATACCGTATTTTCAAATATCGATGACTTTGGCGACGTCTCATAAGTGGTGGAGCTGCGAGATAACTGAACACGTGACGATCTATTTGAAGTTCACGGAGGCACAGGGAAATCTGCGCACCTGTAGGGTCAATTAGGCTTCCGTGATCGCAGTACTACTGCACGTGAGCATCCGTAAGGACGCTGATGTAATGAGCCAACTCGCCATCCTTCTCCGGTGAATGTTCTAAGCTACTATGGTAACTGAATCACAGAGACCGCAACAGGGATCTTATCCCTAACTACCGCATTAATGAAGAGAGGAAAGGGAGCGTTAAGGGGCCATATGTCGATAAAATTTAAGATATTTATGAAAAGGGGGCTGATTTGGAAACTGAAATATTGTCTAACATTCCACTGAAAACCTGAATTGTGTACTGCACCCTTGTTATAGGCACGTGCTGATAGACCCCAGCCCCATCCATTGTCTCCTCGAGGGGTGATGACCACGTTATGACGTCATCGTGACGATAACAACAAGAGAACTCTAAAGAGAACAACAGGGAAGACGACGACGAAAAACCAGTTATCATCTCACTTTATTGTTTCTTCCCATTTCCAGGCCGTTGTGGGGTCAGGGTAATTAAGGGGCGATCAAGGGGACATTTGTCATCCTGAACGAGGCGGACTCCCGTAGCAGTTCACGAATAAAATATCGGGGATAACGACAGGGATAACCCGAGAACTTATGTCGATGTTGGTAACAACAGTCATCTCAAGGGCCACCAGTTGGTCCTGTCCACCTCCGTACCATCCATCCACACCCAACGTCCACCCTTTTGACAACAGCCGACCCAAGACTCACATGAAAACAATAAAATGTCTAAAATGAATAAATGAGACAGGTTTGACAACTTTTCAAATTTATAAAACAGAGAACAACAAACATCCACAAGATATATCTGGAGCAGACCAATGTCCGTTCTTGGTACAAAAGGACTTGTTGGTTCCTGACACGTAGGTTATGTCCCTTGTCAAGGTGTCGGTGGCCCACCCTCCACGTGGGTCCGTTCACAGCCGTCAGTGTACTATAAAGCAGTGTTCTGACAGTCGGCCGCAATCTATTACTGTAGAGCGAAGTTTGAAAAGTTCGATCAGCAATAAAGCAATCAGTTAAGGGTTTAAATATCTTGATAAATCAGACTGTCAAACCAGTATAATATATTGTAGTAATAACTATTCTCAGTGGTATTTATACTAAAATCTGTACTTTATAATTTCTCTGTTCAAAGATTCATTCTATTTCATCTTCAGCTCAACGAAATAGAAATTACAAAGTATCCGAGTTGTTAACTGATCGACTTACAAAAGACAAACCATTTTCTCTGTACATTTCTTCGGCTTCTGCGATGACAGCAGAACTATTGATCATCTACCTTTTCTAAAATGTTTATTTAAAGTCTAATGAAGCATACCTGTAGATTCACAATAATCGTATTTCTAGTACAAATCCATTTAATTCCATTCACCTTCTCCGCTATCCGTCCATTCAAAGGTTGAGTTAATGATTGGGAAAATATTCGGCCAATACTCGATTCCTCGATTAGCAAATTTGCTGATAATATTTGACTAAATTTCTGTAATACGATAGACGACCAAAGTCAGGTGCCCGCTCTTTGTCAGAAATTATTACAATATTATTAAGGAAAACCTCAGTTGTAAATTGTAAATGCTGATTGATGTTTCAATTTCTTTAGCTGTTCGGGCTCGAATTTCTCCAGGTCGCTTTTTAAATGCCAAATATAGGAATGCATTAAATTTAGAATAAGTAGATATTTAACTTTTCTATTCTGTTTATTTATAACCAGTTCTACTGATGTGTTGTTACATTCTACATAGTTCAGTCAACTAATGTTTAAGAATAAACTTAGTTAAATTAAAATCAACATATACAAGTTTATTTTCAAACAAATTTTCTTCAGTTTGCTATGAAAATACTAAAGTAAATAAATAAGTAATTAACAGTTGTACCATGTCCATAAGTTTACTGTCAGATAACGATACTAATTAAATAATAATTAAATCAAAAAAAATATGCAAAGAATTGACAGTCTCAAGTTTTATAGATACGTTGACCAGGAAATATCTGGTTTGGTCCGTTTCCTTTTGTCCAGCCAGAAGCTGCCATAGAATATTTCAACAAGGTGATAGTTGGTGGATATCTTAGGCTGCCATTTCAGATTCAAAATTAGTCACAGTCCCAGCGCCACCTGCAGGCAGATTCTACCTTGACCTTGAGGAAAGCGAGCAGTCAAATTTTCCAGGTCAAATCAGCAGAAGAAAACTATGACCAATCTTTATATTCAACCTAATATAAATTCAGGTTCATGGTGTTTTATTTGCATTATTGCCATGGTAACTGTAAACTCAGCTGAAACTTATATGGAGCCCACAGATATCTCACGACAAACAGGATTCTGATTATATCTGAGGAAACTTGCGGGTCATAGATGATTTTTCTCCAGGAAAACATTGCATAGTACAAGGCAAGTTTAGCGAGGAGAGGTTTTTTGTACAGCTCGAAAATATAGATGCTTAAGAACAGAAGCCTTTATCTTTTACAGGGTCTCACGCAGGATCACAACCTGGAGTCCTCCCGCTTACATTTACTACCACGGTCTTCTTCTTTGGGGGAAAATTTACTAGAACTCTTTTGGATAAAAGTGGCATAAACACACAGATGGCTAGTTCGGAGAAGCCATGGTAACCAAGCTGTCATCTATGTACCAAACGTTTTTCATGGTGCGTGTATGTAAGTGTGTTCATGTTATATGTGTATAACTCCTTTTGAAGGGAGGTGTACTGAATCCGCATGAAGTTTCGGTTGGGACGTGATCTTTGGGAGACGTCTTACGACATTATAAAGATTCTCAACTAGAGGCTGATGATGATCCTGGTGATCGCTCCTTTATTCAAGGAGCTTGCGATACGCTCCGCTGGCAGTTGCACCCATTGAATAGGAATTGCCGATTTATCAAAACCCTAACCCTTAGGGGAAGAGAGAGAGAGACAGGTCGGGCACACCCTGATTTTGGCTAAAAAGCGAGCCAACTTGGTATCGACCTGCTTCCCCGAGCCATTTTCTTAGTTGTTGTCAGCAACACGAATGGAAAAAACATTGTAGCGTACAGAGGTCCAAAGACCGGCCAAACCCCACCATTTTCGTTATGCTACAGCAGAAGGTTAAGAGTCTTGTTCTGCTGGCATTGTCTTTAATTGTGTAGGTTGCCTAAAATGGTCCATGGATTCAGACGTATGCATCACTCTGATTAGAATGTAGTGTAGGTAAACAGAAAGATTCAGGCTTCGTCTCTGAAGACGTAAGTTACGGTTTGATGAATAAAGGTATTTGGGTTTATGCATAAAGATGGGATCTGTAAACCAATTAATTGAATTCAGATTGAATGAATCGAAAGTTGTGAAATTTGATGGTTGTTTGTAATCTAATATTTAGAGTGAAATGACTTGGTCATCTCTCCTTAATTAAAGGGCGAATTTCAGTGAGAAAATCTGTATTTCTCGCTTGACAAAATAAATCTGTACCAGCGGTGATTAAAACCCAAGAAAAGTTAAATATTCCAGACTGTGACTTCGTCCATATTCCACCAAATGGAATCCGACATTAGGTCGTAAACCAAAATGTTCCAAATCATCAGGCAGCCACATGGAAATAGCGATATCTGCTTTCTTCAACTCTGTTGTGGATGAAAATACATGATTCTCCCAAAAATCCCCCTAAATCTGATGAACCCTATATCAGAACATGCAGACTTAATCATGGTTTTATCAACTTCAAGCTTTCATAATTATAGATCCATTTACTTGTTTCCTTGAATTTTAGTTCATACCAAAAGTACGAGGATACTGTGTTCATTTCACATCTTTTCTTTCTATTAATCTGAATAATTGTTAGTTCACCGCTGCTCTGTTTGGCTGTTGAAAATGGCACCTGAAACAAAATTCCATAGGAAGAAGGTCTATTAATTATTTCCCATCATAAAGCTGCTGATTCCCAGTGGACAGTTGTGAAGGAAGTTGGAGTTATACCGGTTGGTGTGTGAACAGCATTTATAGACGGAAATCAACTGTCTCAACCATGAAGTTAAGGGACTTGGAGAAACAGGAAGAGAAAGCATGAAACAGGAAGATAGGTTACTGGTCTATAAAACTAAAGCAAACCTTTCGTGGACAGGTAACCAATTAACTTCTGATGGCTGTTAGAAGAGATTGGATTCATTGGCCAACACTCGTCTACAAAAAGTGTTTTACATTATTATAAATTAATTTTAAATCATGATGCAAACAGATCCAAATAAATTGCAGCGTTCTTTTTTCCAAGGAAGTTGAAGACTTGAAAATTGTGTGACTGCCTGCACTATATTTCAGAATTGGATGCAGCTGCTTTTTGTATGTCTGAAACTCAATTGGATTAGGGATTATACAATGTGAACAAAAGAAGGCGATCATACAGACTGGCTGAAGTTATTGTGATATTTAGCAAGGTGTGAAGATGACTATGGCTGGTTTTGACTATGTTGAAAGACATCGTAGAGAGAAAATCTAATGTTAGGAAAAAAGATTCAGGAATTAGGTGATGGGGTTGACTTTGAAAATCCCACAAAGAATATTCTGCTGCTGCTTATTTTTCCTTAAATTTGTAACCGTAAAAAGAAAGGTCAGCTGTTGTTTAATTAAGCAGGAGTGGAAATGCACATGTATGAGATTGTTTTGTTGGACGTTTGATACAAGTAGATGAGATTCTCACGAGATAGAGAGAGAGAGAGAGAGAGAGAGAGAGAGAGAGAGAGAGAGATACAATAACAGAAATGTCGTAACTGATGGTTTACGTGATTTTTTTTGTAATTTTTTACTGTAATAATCCATCTTCATTAACAATAATGAGGCAGATAACTACATTTTCTTACGGCGAGTTCAAAGCCAGCCTGATACAATCATGGCATTTTCTGCCAGCCAAGTTTTATTTGAATGATCCTCGTACGAGTTGAACAAAAAGAAGGAACAAAAGTCATTTGTTAATTAAGGGAACTTAATGCGGATGAATATTCTTTTGTTTGCGGTATCAATAATTTGTGGCCGATATCTTCGCAACACCTATAAGAAAGTGGCAGTTACATCTTATTGGCGGACTCTACAAACAGCCTAAAATGAATGCTTGTCATGTACAATTGGAATGAGTTAGATTATTCAAATGCTCAAAACGACAGCCTCGAAACAAATCGTTTATACCGAAGATTTGAACATTTACTTCTACTTTCATCATCATTTCATCGATCTTCAGTCATATCGAAGTCTACGATCTCTGACCGGCTGCTCACGACGTGGTTCTGTGATGTAAAGGATAACTGAGAGCGTAAACGACCTGCTGTATAGTGAGCGGGTTCTGATCAAAGACAAATCGATGTGTAGCTACGATATCGATTTCTCGTTTGGATGATCGTTCGACTCCCTGATATTCCATAATAATTCATCAATAAATTATGATTACCATCCAATTTTATTTACCATTTTTAGAGAAATGAATTTAAAGATTCTTCACTTTACATAAACTGAGTACAATGAATTTTTTTACTTCATTGGTTCTTGAAATATACTTCGGTATCCTTTTGATGGACCATTCTGTTAATATTATGTAACACTGAGACAATCAATTTCTGTAAATATCCATGACACCATTAATTAGAATAACTTTAAATCTCACTGTTTGATTGATAGATGAACTATTTGCCGTACATTACCACAGATTGTGATGTGGATGTAATTTCTCATTTGGTTTATAACGTTTCAAAGTAGATTCACGTTGACGAATTTTTTCCTGTTTCTGTTATTCTCACTAATTCACGGTTCCAATAATATAGGGCCTAAGTGTCAGACTTATTCAGCAGCCTGATAAACTCCTGTCATTTCCATAACTTCGACTAAAAGGAATAAATATTGAAACTGTTTTTCATCATTATATTTTTGAACAGATTGAACCAAGAGGTTTTATAAAAACAGTTTATGTTATGACTAAAGTGGAGATAATTCCTGGATCGTTATCCATTGTATTTGTCATTGTTCTTTTAATTTTGATAAGGATGATATGGAATCCTTGCAACTGCAATACATTTAACCGATTGATATTTATTACCGTTTTCTTAATTTTTGGTAATTAAATCTATTTCCATCAATAAGAAATAGCTAAATTACCGATGTGAAGTTCTCCAATCAACTTGTTTCTATGTTCCAACAGTTTCTATCCACTTTTCAAGGACAGGAGCAATCATTTATTCCATTACCGGTCGATATCTTGTAGTATAGATGATCAGCTCACACGAATCAAAGAAGTACACACACAAATTTCTCTCCTTCCTGTTGCACGAACAAACAAAGTGATATTAAGTTACTGAAATCAGGGTTAGGGTTAGGGTTACAAACTGTCACATGAGCATAAAATGTTATTACCTGTAATTAATGATGTCTTTGTATGAACTACAAACGGAACAATCCCAGACAGGTGAGCTCTCGTCAGTTTTGTTGCTCTGTTTCCAAACTGTTGTTTGTTGACTACATTTTGAAGAGAGAGATAATTCACCGATCCTTAAAAGAAAATGGAAATAATTTCCGTACCATTAACTTTCAGCTTGTGAAGTTTGAACTATCGATGCTCTCATCACCAATATGTTTTATCGATTTACAGATTCAAAATAAGTTCATATCTTTTCAGCAGTTTCCATGCTACTCATTATACTGTCAGACACTGTAAGGAAGGAGAACTCTGCATAGAGTTATTTCCCCTGCATAGAATTAGTAATAACTGCATACATATTAATATATAGGACAGCAGCACTTCTGCTGTGGGTATGGACCTTCAATTTCATTTATTTGCTGTAAAACGGGCCAGATACCTGTTAATAGGGCCGTGGACAGGTAATACAAAAATATTGGTTACCAGGTAACCACTAACAGAAGCGAATTAGTGCACAGAGTTCATTTACTTTTGTCCAGATTTTTATTAAGAATAAGAAAAAACAAAGGAATCGTTTACATAATCAAAATTCTCTGGGTGTAAACTCCACAGTTTTACATCTTAGCCGAAATTATCGGATTTAATCCCCATCTTTACAAGTGAAATGTTTATTTTACATGATATCAACCAAACAATTAACCCTTTAAAGCCTGCTATTGAATGACGTGTGGGTAACATCTTCTTTTTTCCACGTTACCCCCCTTAACAAAGGATCAGCTGTTGGTATCTTCCATGCTGCTGAAGATGGTTTACATCGTTAAACAAACAAACCTGGTTGTCGGTTATTTGACCGACCGTTATTATTTCTGATACAGAAGAGACCGAGTAACGTGGAAACGACATTTAGAAATGTTATTCCGTCACATTTCGAGAAAAGGAACAATAAGGGGCCTTCAAAATGGATGGTACGAAGGATTGTCAACACAAATTATTCGCCTGATCAGTAAGAGAATCCGTAAATAATAGGAAGGTAAAAATTCTTTTGTCTTTGATTTTAATGAAAATCACTGGAAATGTTTCCAAATCCTCAAATCCAGATAAAGGAAGATGAGAGACAGATGAAGTAGATGTTTGTACATTAGTTTTGTGTTGTGATGATCAGCCACCGTACGACCAAACTTATGGCGGTCGACGTCTTGTGGGCTTGGACTGAAGCCAGTTACTGTGGGGAAACCGAAGATTAGGGCACATTAGCAAGAATCCACCATCCAACCATTCCATTAGGATTGGGAGGAAGAAGTTTAAAGAAAATGCTCTGGTAGACTACTACAGGGTTCACACTGAAGCAGTCTTCCATCTGTCCAAAACATTGGCAAGTAAAACCAACTGCTGCTTTACTAAAGATGGCAGCTGTAGAGAAGTTTCAGGAATCATCTCTGCAGCACTCAAAACCTTCAAGCATGGATTTGTAATAGTTCTTTTATAATCTTATGTAGATAAGCAGTTAATAAAGATTGAAATCTGCCAAAGTCTTTAATTAGATGCACAAAGTATTTTTTTATAGTCTATTTAATTGACTGATCAGACACAAAGGAAGTATAAGGTGGTGACACTCTCTACTTTGAAGATGTGGAGAATGGCTAAGAACTCGTCTGAAGATGAGTGTGACAAACCAGAGAGATTTATTTAACTGTGATTGTACACATAGCATTTATTTATACTTTGTGGTTGGTACTCTGGATGTTCAAATAAAACCTGGCCAGATATTATTACAGCAGTGCTCTTTCTAGCCAGGTCAGGGCTCAGATTAAATTCTGTTGGATACCATTATTGTGAAGCTTTCTCCCTGATTTCATGTGAATGTCCTGTATATAGTGGTTTGGCAGCATGGCTGAAGGTAGGTGGTCAACAACCAACTGGCCACAGCATCTTTGTTTCTATATCAACATTTGGCTGCATTTACAAATGGTCAAGTTGGCTATCTATTGACAAAAATGTTTTGTTTATATTATTTGATTGAACAATTAAAAATTAATTTCTTTATAGATTTTATTTCAGTGTTATTCTCTACATTTGTCTAGAATTCTATGAGTGAACGAAGAGGTGGCTGGTTTATATCTGTAGGCTGGTAATTCATCTGCAGATTATATAGCAAGACAGACTCATTGGTCCGTGAGGCCTCTCTTCCTGATGAATAGTTATTGCTTTACTATATTATTGGATTAGGTGTAGTTTACTGAGATTAATGATGATGATTTGAGTAAAATGATTATTTAGAATACATAAAATATAGAAACGTTTTGTTTTTTGCTAATAATCTGTATTTTTTTCTTTCTTTTAACTTTTTAAATAATTTGGATAAGGGAGATAATTCTGCATTCCCGATTACCTTTTTCAAATAAACAACTGAAACTCAAAGGCACAACATCTATATGAAAACTTGGAGCATGCTGAGCAGATATAGTATATAACTGTTTGTTTAAAATCATCTTCTAGATATCAACTTCCTGTTTTGCTGGCCATACAGTTACAACCGAGACAGAGATTCATAGGTTAGCATATTCTCTGAAATAAAGATAGCACAGATAATTGTACTGGATCAGTGATATTTAGTCAAACTTTCCACGTATCTTTTCTAGGTTTTGTCAATTTTGTGGGTTTTCTCAAATATTTATATAATCTGTTCCTTTTCTGATTAATGTTTTTAATGAGGAGGACTGTGTGTCCACTGTAACTAGATGAAGAGACTTAAAACTAGAAAACATACATGTATTTTATAGTTTACTCGGTTTGTGTTGTACCATTGCAAGTTGTTTTCTCTTTAGCGTCTACTAACCTGCATTCGGTGATGATGAAGATGTAAAAATGGAGGATGACCAACTCGCTGATTTACTTTTATTCTTTACAAATTGAGGAGTTTTCTCTCTTCCTTAACATGGCTATGAGAAGCCACCATGAGTGGAGGAGGAGGAGGTATCGTGGAGTCCCATCACCACCAGGTGATTCTAATTATATCAAGTGCCTTCAGATACCAGTCTCCAGCATCTTTACTTTATTGCTATTCTCTGTATCAGGCAAAGTAAATCTTTAAAGAAATGAAAATAAGGGAAGGAAAAAAGTTATGTAATTAAAATGATTAATATTATTTTTGTTTATGTAAAGTATTTCTAGAGGTTAATTTTTTTTTTAAAATTGCACTTTATAAAAGGGTAACCTACCATTTCTGTTGTGCAGTTACTAGGAATATAAAGGAACACTGGCTGGATACCATTGTGACGATGCTAATCCATCTGGGTGTCACATGGATGTCAATATTTCAGCCAGCTTGATTACTGGGTAGACGTTGACAATTTCCTTGCTTTTATCTGTACAGAATTGTTTCCTTTTTGTGGTAAAAGTTCAGTTTAGTTTTTTGGGGGGAGATTTTATTTAATATTGTACAAGAATAGAAATGGGTGACTTATCTTGTCAATATGATTAGTGGGAATTTAATGTTTTCTCATTTAGTCCCCACAGTGCCAGCGTAGGGCCAAATCTTACCTCTTTCTCTTTAATAGGAATAATGACCCTAAAACTTCTCAAACCCCTCCCTGCTAAAATCCAGAAAAGGGAATTTGATTTTGATAGAATTTCTCCAGATTTGTGTGATATAGATAAATATTGTCTGTCAAAGGTCCAGACCTTGTAACATGCACCCTGTCTGAAGCCACATTACGGCCAATAAATAAATATTAAATTCATAAAAATATGTATTCTGTTGCTATTTTAAATGTTTTTTTTGATGAACTTTGATTTGCTAATGAGGTGTTTCTCATGATAATAGGCACCACCGATCAGGAGAGAGAGAGAGAGGACGGTATTTTCTGGAGACCTGGAGTGGCTGTGCAGACATTTAACGACAGGCAGCGTGGGAAAACTGTGATAAAACTGTCTCTTTCTGACCAATAATTATTCCAAACATCACTTTTGTTCTAAACTGATCATCTAATATTAATGTGCAAATAAATCTGTTAAAACTTATTTTAATAAATATGTCTCTCTATGTCAGCAAAACTCTCTGGTTCACCTTTTGTGTGTTTGCATTAATATTAAATCCTCGGTGAGCCAGGTAATTAATGATGTTGCTTCTGATGGATATTTGGAGGTGAAGTAATTAAAAATAATAGGTGGATTATTATCAGGTAAACAGGTAGCACATTCTAATCTTCCAACTTGAATGTTGTTTTAGACTGATGAGGGCAGCCCTGTGGTCCAGAGGTAAGCAACTGGATGGATACCGTTAAAGGCCCAAGTTTGAATCCTGATCGGTACTCACTCAGTTTTTTGCTTCCCCTTAGCATAGTTCTTGCTTTTCTCCACCAACCAACTGTGAGAGAGCCACTAACTGTGCCCAGGTGATTTGTTTCTAATCATCTGTGTAAATTCCACACCTCATTCCTTCTAGCTTGCTTCTCTGCTGTGTTTTTAAAAGAAGACAGGACTCTCTGAAGAAGGCTGCAAAACAGGTATGTGAGTCTGAGTTTGCAATTGTAGCAGATGTACAAACAAGGAATAGTTTATGAACCTCATTTATACTGTTGTTTTTTTTAATTTTAAAATTAATATTATCGATGCTGTTTTATTAAAAAATTTGTTGTTTTTGTATAATTAAAGGTGAGTTTGATAAATAAGTGAAAAACGGAATTCTCCTTTGCTACAACACCATTGAGGTGGCCAATGTACTAACAATTGTTTTCCTCTTTTGATAATCCAATGAATAAAGAAGAGCAACTGTATGTATGGATCACCAGAAGTAGCATCTCTGTACATGGATCACCAGAGGTTGCACCTCGGCATGACTGCTTCTCACTTTTCTTTACCAGTTGGCTATGTGCGCTTCTTCTGGGTACAACAGTTTCATCGCACATCTGTAAATGAAAAGTTCTTAGAGGGGGATTTTCTTGGTGACCTCCATACTAAGAAGTGGTTGTGAAGATCTGCTCAGTGTGATAGGACACAATTTCTACTCTCGTAACCAGGGAAGTGTATAATAATGGAGAAATAACGTTTTGTTTATGAGTTATGTGCTCTTTGTTCTGTTCGCTTATTTTATAAAGGTTCATATTTCATGGATTGACGGATCTTAAAGAAAATAAAGAAGTCCAAAAGAATTCTTTCTTTGTTTGTTTTCTGGAAATGGGTGGGTAGTTACCTAATAATGCATTCATATGGAGTGGAGCCAGAGATGGTGTGCTCAGAGTTACTTCTCTTCGGAGAGACGGTTTGAAGAGGGTCTGGAACTTGAGGAAGAGCTGCATTCAAAGCATAATCTGATTGTTCCATGTTTGTGCATTGAATTGGTCAAAATCTCTGGCATTTGTTCTTTCAGGTTTCTCAGATTCCTTTCTTTCCCAGATCTGTATTATTACCTTTTCCTACTAATAAATCCACAAGTTGCAACAGCTGGTTGGGATTTGTTGTCAGCCAGGGGACAGGAAGGAGGCTTTTAAATTACTGTTGCCATGCGAGATGTTGGTGAATTCACTGATGTGCACAGCTTCATGTCTTGATGACCTGCACGTGTCACTCTTCTTCTTGTAGCTGTTCTGAGTTTTACGAAGATTTGAACATCTGTTCCTCCTCGCAGGCAATTAAGTAAACATTAATTGTCGAGAAGATGCCCAGACATCTCATCAGTGCACACTGGAGTGTGGTGAGCGTACAGTGGGATTGCAGACACTGCTAGCAGGGCTGGTGTCTCGAGCAGGTGAAAGGGATTAGTTTCCACCGTAAACTTTGCATTAGATTTTTAGGATAAATATTCCTTCACAAGTATTTGATGAGAGATCTATATGGTTACTACACCTTACACGGGGCATTCCAGGTGGGCTGAGATGTAAGAAGATTCACCCACCTGATCAGTCAGGGTTACCTTCCTCATCCGTCAGTTTTCATGTTTCACTCTTTGCCAGATTATTAATAAAAAATGTCATCATTTTTATGAGATAACTTGTAATGGAGGTCTCAGGGATTATTTCCTTTTCCTTTGTGGTACTATTGAAGGGATAATGAGGCTCTTTGTGACCTTTGACCGTTAGCAGCAAATGATTAAATGAGGAGCTGGCTAATTTCTAGCTGAGTTGATGGCAGCTGATTATGGACGAAATCTATTTAATATTAACGTGGAATTATGTACAAATGCTTTCTGCATCTGCTCAATGGAGATAATCAATCTGTCAGATTAGATCTGCATAAACATTATGCCTAATATACAGTTTTTTATTATCTTTTCGTGAAATCATCTGAAATTCTTTTTAAATAAAAAAAAACAATCTGACAGCAGCAAAATGTTTAGCAGAGTTTCTTCTACCTGAAGATATAAATATATAGAGAGAGAGGTAGGGTAGCTGTTAATTTGTCAACCAAGCGCTCATCTGATGACCATCTCCACATCTCCCGGTTTTGGGGACAGCAGAACTCTTTTATTTGTTCAGGAGAAGCCGTCTTTTCCAAAACACAAGTATCTCCCATCTCCAGGAATTGATGGCATCGAAACCTGAATAAAATAGGTTTATTTTTTTACAAAAGCTTTTCTTTCAGTATAAATGTTTTTTTTTCTCATACATTTAACATTTAATTAGCTTTTTTGTTGTTATTTGAAATTCTTTATCTTTTATTACTTCTATTTCTCACATTGATGCTCAGTCAGTCACTTCCCGCCTACTCCGAGTCACGTGATCGCTACGCCGCCATCCCGAGCTGATCGGACCCCTATGGCGAGGACGCACGGACGCCTTCTGTGCCAGCCGGCTCACCGGATCGCCTGTTGTCATCGCGGATTTCACCTCCTCACCATTCCGGTTTTAACGATATCCTCGGTAAATTTTACTCCCTATCCCACTGAAAGTTTACCTTCCCGTGACCACAGCCCGGTTAGTGGTTGGACCCATCGATAATCGCTGTGTTTATCCCAGTATTCGCACAAACACCTGTTGACTGTCACCATGGTTACCGCAGCATTGGTCTGGAACAGACGGAGGATGGTTGGCCAGACCTGGTAAGGAGCTGTCGGGTAGCGGGGCCTGATCACATTCTACTCACAACCATCGTATTATTCTCTCAGATTAACTGTATCTTCACTCTCAGGTATCCGTCGTCTGCCTTCCTCTCCACCATTCTGTTTTGTCTGAATAAAAACGAGTCCGCGGAAACTAAGGAAAGGAAAGTTGGTTTGGGTGCCGCATTTTTAACGAAGAATGGACTCCAAGCCAATTTTTCAGTGAGCGCCCAAGAAAACGTGTTTGCCTCATTCGATTCGTCAACAAACCGTTGGTGTGTGAAGAAAGGTTCAAACATTAAGCGGCATTATCAGACCCGTCATAACCATTATGACGATTCCACTGGGAAAGCACGAGAAGAGGGAGTCGAACGGCTGAGAACCATCCTACAGAGCAGTCATCCTTTTTCACTAGAACGGTTACAGAAACATACAGGAACACACTGGCTGGCCACGAGGTGTGGAAACTAATAGCAGAAAGGATGGAGAGTTCTTCAAAGAATGCGTGTTGAAGGTAGTTGATTTGTTTGTCCAAAAAAAAAGCAAATATTCTCTTCAATTAGTTTATCGGCAGCATCAGTAACCAGGCGAATTGAAGAAATGGCAACAAATGTCAGAAATGGGGAGGCGGGCATTTTAAAATCTGGACTACTTTTCCATTGTTACGATGAAGGCTCGGATATGACTGATACCTGTCAACTCGCTGTATTTGTGAGAGGTGTAACACAGCTTTTGATATTGTGGAAGAATTCGTACAATTGATTACAATGAAGGACACTAGTACAGGAGCAGATATTTTGAAAGTGTCATAAACTGGATGAGGAAAACGAATCTTGATGTATCAAAGCTTATAGGAGTAACCACAGATGGAGCTCCGGCGATGATCGGAGAGAAAAAGGGGTTTGTAACATTACTCCAAAACCACCTTGGTCTTGAGCACAAATTAATCAAATTTCATTGCATCATCCATCAGGATGCATTATGTGCCAAGTCATTGAAGTTTAAGGAGATTATGACAGTGGTCACGAAAACGGTGAATTTTATCCTGTCAAGAGGACTAAATCATCGCCAGTTTCAGGAATTCCTAAAACAAGATGAAGCGGAGTATGGCGACCTTACATTTTTTCTCAAATGTCCGATGGCTTAGCCGCGGAAAAATGCTAGAACGAGTCTATGTGTTGAGGGAAGAGATTGCCAGAGTTTTTGGAGAGCAAGGCCAAGATACTTCATACTTTCAGGATTCACAGTGGATTGTCAAATTAGCACTTTTGGTGGATATCACGACCCACATGAATTCTTTGAATCGCGAGCTTCAAGGGAAGAATAAGCTGATATTGGGATGTTTGGTCATATTACAGCTTTTGAAAGAAAACTTAAATTGTGGGATTACAACTTCAGGAAGGAAATTACTCTCATTTTCCAAATCTACAAAATCACAAAGAAGAAACAACTACAAGACATGTTGTGAGGTCTATTATGGATTTGAGAAGTGAGTTTTCTTCCCGTTTCGCTGACTTCCGGCACTATGAATACCAATCTGAAACTAGTTGGATCTCCTTTCGACATAGATGTGGAGGAAAGTGGCAGAAAAATATCAGCTTGAGTTAATAGATTACAATGCGACGATATTTTGAAATCAAAATTTTATTCAGAATCAACTGCTGACTTCTACAAAAAGTGTTTTACCCAGCGGAAAGTATAAGAGCTTATTGCATAATGCGCAGTTGATGGCATCATTATCTGGAGGTACTTACGCCTGCGAACAACTTTTTTCCGAAATGAAATACACGGAAAAATCGGTTAAGAACAAGGCTGCGCTATGACCACCTGGATGATGTTTTGCTCCTGTCATCGACAACTATTTCACCTGATGTTGAGAAATTATCGAAAAATAAACAGAATCAGGTGTCTCATTTAAAAATTGCCTATTCTAACAGTATTTTGTTTGTGGTTTTCGTTGACTGCATTAGTCCTTAACCTGCTATTCTTGCAGTACAATAGGGTACCTTTTTTTTACCTAAAATTACATAAATTAGTTGTTTTTCCTTTAAACCTACGGAAAAAGTAACTTTCTGGACAGACCCTCTGAAGTCCAGACAATTGCTATAGTATTAATACAGAATGTATATATTCTTTTATATGTACGATGTATGTAATCTGAACAAAATGTACATTAGTAGTATATATCGTACACTGCACAGCTATCCGGCCCGAAGACCCAAAAGGGTTGTCGACCGCTGTTCTATACCAACATCCACCATTCTTTCTTAACCTTCAAACACCGGTATTATTATTATTATTATTATTATTATTATTATTATTATTATATTATTATTATTATATTATTATTATTATTATTATTATTTATTATTATTCTTATTATTATTAGTATTATTATTATTATTATTATTCTTATTATTATTATTATGATTATTATTATTATGATTATTATATTATTATTATTATTATTATTAGTTTTCTTCTTATTAATTATATTATTATTCTTATTATTATTATTTTTATTATTATTAGTTTATTATTTTATTATTTATTATTATTATTATATATTATTATTATTATATTATTACGTTATTATTAATTACTTCTTATTCTTCTTATTATTATTCTTAGGAATTATTGTTCATTATTATTCCCTGTTCTTATTCTTATTATTATCAGGTTCCATCTGTTCGATGATGAACCCTGTTCTTAAATATTCAGTTTATTATCTCTTCAGTTTAAGATCGACCTTAGGGCCGGAAGTTGACCGTGTCCGATGGACCCTGAGGTGTTCAGCCTCAGCCCGACTACATCCCTCCATCAGGGCTCGGGTCTCCTCCAATGGCTCTCTTCAGTTTTCAACTTACGACCCCATTTATACAAATTGTAAAGGGTTCAATTTAGTCTCCTTTCATCCTCAGCTCAAAGATTAGAGCCGAAAAACACCGCTGAGGTTGATGATGCAGATGCCGTAATGGTGATGATGCCTACAGTTAAGGGCAGAAAGAGATTCTGGATTTTGTATCGTAGAAAAGTGGAGAATTCTCTTTATCTGCTGGAGGAGATCAGCTGGTTCCCCGACAGCCTTAATATCTCCGGCCCATTTCTCACGTCCCCTGGAGCCTCCACATCAGATGTTCCGCTTGACCTGTTGATCCTTGTCCCTGTCCTCGTCAATTCCCTTCCTTTAAATGTCCCCAGCGACTTTCATCAGCTTAATTAGCGGTTATTAATATTTTACTTTATAATCAAAAATAGGAGAGATTCTGACATATAAAGGAGCTAAACGACGAATAATTACTGGAGGTGGAGGAGGGGCCGGGGCTGACAGAAATCTGGGGCCTATTTCTCAGAAATGTAGGGTTGCCCTCTGTCCCTCTCAGTTTCTTAAACGTGAGGTTTATTTCCTCCTAGCAAAGTAAATAAGGGATTCTGGGTGGCCGGCCAAGCTGCTCTGACCCCGGGGGTAGAGGTGAGACCGACCACAATACCTGCCTCTGAAACCGACTGGAATCTCTGCGGTCTGTAGTCCGATGGCAATATATTCCTCTCTGTTCGGGCGGGAGACATCAGTCCAGAGCCCTGAAAATGTCTAGAACACAAACGACGGACGTCACCGTCAGTAGGATAGAAAGCACAGAGATTTCTCCGTCGGGTACAGGTGTAATCAGTCTACCTGCACCAGGTAGAGACGGCAGTCTGGAAATAAATTAGTGTTGCTGCTGTATGTCATCGCAATTCAAAATTTAACAACGGAATTCAGAGGGAATGAGGAGGAAGTCGCCCTCTGTGTGTGTTCCTGCACCTTGACTCCTCCAGCCACAGGAGAGATGTCCCCCAGTTAGTAGATCTGTTATTCCACCCGGCTGAGTTACTGGCTCCACAGAGATCTCGATTATTCCGATAACATATCGATTGAAAGGTGTGAATATTTTTTTTAATGTAACTAAAAGGAAAATAATTTGCCCAAAATGTATCATCAAATTTCTCATGTCTCAAGAATATTTACAACCTGAATATAATTATCTTCATAACTTGCACATCATTAACCAGCCAAATATTTATGGCAGCATGGAAAACAAAACTAAAATTTCTCTGAATTCTTAGAAATTTATCCATTATTCTGTTACTGAAAAAATATTTGTAGGCTCAACTTTTACTGTTTATCCTGTGAAAGACTAAAAGTCGTCTTGAATTTTCTGTTTGTCCAGTAAATTGTTGTTTTCACACTCTTGAATGATGGAGCCCAAAGGACAAGCAGAGGAATCTGTACAGTGAATTACAGAACATGTTTTACCCGACCGAAGGAACTGCAGATGAAAATACAGAGGAGGTGATGGGGGGCTGCAGAGTCGATAGCAAAGCTAAATAATTTTAGGGAACCTTGGCACTGATGTAGAACATAAGGGATGAGAAAAAGTACCAATGTGGCAGAGCGCAACACAACATTTAAAGGGCAGTTAAAAAGAGACAGGAAATGAAGATGCTGAGCCGGCACACACCTGCCTGAAAACAGAACTGCTACTGTCAGTAAAAGTTAAGATGAATTCCTAGACAAGTTGTAGTCACTTACAGCGAAGCAGGAATCAAATTAATAAAGCTCATACCCGTCACTGCACACCATGGTCCCGGCACCGGCTGGTGATGGACAGTGATGACATCAGTGGAAGAGCAGGCCACAGAGATTTGTCAACGGTAAAAAATCTGACAATGGCCACCATAAGAAGAAACAATCAACGGACTCTGTAGGTCACAGACAGAACTACTGCTCCAATAACTGAACTATCAGGATGATTCAGGACAAATAGCAGGTTTTTGTTATTATCTGTCAAGACGGCATCAGAGTGAAGAAAGACCAGGCAAAAGTTGTGCTGTAAACACGAGATTCAATCCGTAGAACCAACTCCAGCAGCCGGGAATCTGCTTCAATCAGCTGCAGAGAAAAGAAACTTAATTCCCCCACCAACAATAGCGGACACTGATCATAGCAGACAAACCTCAAAGATTTCTCTTCCTATTTCATCAGATTCACTTATAGATCAACATCTGCACAGAAATGAAATACACAAAAGTAGCCATGTGCTGGTGGTTCCACGAGTGAATTCTTCATCCTCTTGCTCCTCAAGCACCGCTCAGGAGACCACGACAGGACCCCAGTCACCAAGGTTGATACCCCAACACCCCAGCACCCCCTCCTGGTTGGGAGACGTCCTTACAGCTCGACAGACAGGAAGAACAATACAATCTTGGCACTTTCACTGCACTGCTGCGGAAATGATTCATTATTACAATGCTTTGTCCCCATGGACAACCTGTCAGGTTATCATCTTATTAACTTGAGCTTCAGCCACCAACAAGTGAAATGGTGCAGAAATATTTCCAATTAACACGGACAACAGACAACAGCTCGACTTCGAGGACCACCTCCACGTGGTGTCGGGCGAGACGAAGAGTCCTCCACCACAGCAATGCAGAGGTTGTTTTTTTTTCCAACGTCTGGGGCTTCCCGGCCCTAAGTCCCAGACGATCAACCCACAGGGCCACCCAAATTCCCCGAGAGACGCCGGTGATGCTGAAAGGAACCCCGGACCTGCACCTCCATGTGGTGTCTGTGGGGGCCCAACAGCCGAAGAAAGCCTTGTCGTGTGTCATCTGTCACAAGTCAATCCACCAACGCTGTAGCGGCAGGACGCGAGCGGAGACTGAGCAACGGCGACAAGCCGGTGCCTATCAATGCCCCCAATGCTGCAAGTGCGGGAAGGGTTTCCGACTCCTCCAAAACAGGGCAACATGCGGAGTCTGCAATGCCCCAGCCCACCTTGCCTGCACGAACCTGTCCAGAGTAGAACGTGAGAAGCTGATCAGAGGCCTGAGGAGCTGGACTTGCTGCAACACGCCGCAGTTATCCACCCCGCCACAACCATCTCAACCGCCGCAATCCACCAACCAACTGCCAGAAAGGACGGGCTTAGTGGCCCCTGTCACCATCACCAGCCAAGCCGAGAAGGTCAATTGTGCAGAGGGCCGCAGAGTCATCAAGAAGACGAGCCCGAGAGCCGTATGTGTCACGTGTGGTCAGCCCCGTCACCTCGCCTGCACCCGCCTCCCACGCAGAGAACGAGAAAACATCCGAGATGGCTGCCGAGAGTGGCGATGCTGCGGCACAACACCACCTCCATCTTCGAATGTCCAGTCCAACCAATTTCCACCAACAGATCAAAGCAGCGTAGAGTCCCGCCGACAAGACGAAGTACCAACCGATGATGAGGGACAGGCGCGCGGTGGCGGGAGTGACGAGCTGCCAAATCCCAACCAAAAACTAGATCCCGGTCGAGAGATGAGACGAACCAGTGCAGACGTGTTGAGGGTGCTCCAGACCCCGATAAGTAACGGGCAGCAGAGAAGACCCGAGCCATGCCACGAAGAAGACCCCGAAGTTCAAGATGTGACGACCCAAGCTGACGACGCCGCCGAGAACTCTCCCGATACGAGTCCAGCAAGAGAAACCGATGAGCCATCGCCGCAGCTAGCAGAAGGGGACCAGTTACGAAGCATCGCCATTGAAGAATCGCCGAGACAAACCAGAACGATCCTGTCACTAGAGGGGGCGCGATGCGCGGCCTGTACCACTCGGATCCGACAGGGGGCCCAGAGACTGGTCTATTGCCTTTGCAAATCCCAATACCATTTTCGCTGTATGATGACAAGCCGATTGCAGATGGAGAGAACGAAACAGATGCAGAAGTGGCGATGCAACTACTGCACCCAACAGCCAATAGCAGACAATGCCGGACAACAAACGACCCCCGAGCTAGATGGAAAGAGCCCCGGTGTACACCAACCCCAACTCCGCATTCTTCAGTGGAACGCCAATGGTATCCACAGGGAGCTGCCTCTTTGGAAGATCTCCTTGAAGCTACCAATGTGGACGTGGTGTGCATCCAAGAAAGTAAACTGCTACCGAAAGACAAGACGCCTGAGCTCCGCAACTTCTGTGCTGTTCGACGGGATCGACCAGTGCAAGGGGATGCGAGAGGGGCGGTCTGCTGACGTACGTGAGGAAACAACTGCACTATATAAGGTAGTCGGTAGCCAGACCAGTGACACGAGTGCCCTGGAGAAGTTGACAATCGAGATCCCTACCCCACAAATGCAGACGTTCACAGTTTCAAACTGATATCTCCCCCGGAGAATTCTCGTTACCTGCAGAGGACTGGTTGCTCGCTGGTGGAACTCCAGATGGACATCAAGGTGCATGAGGTGATCTGCGCAGACCTGAACGCTCACGACACAGCATGGGATCAGACAGCCAAATGGACGCGAACGGAACCTTCCTCACCGACCCAGAGGTAACCGACACGCCAAGATCCTGCCACAGGGTCCTTCTCCTCACCAGATGTAACGGTGGTCCACGCGGCCTTCCGAGACTAGTACGACTGGGAGCCCCTCGACACCCTCTCGTCTGATCATCGACCCATCATCATCACAATCCACCTCCCGGCGGAGAAGTTGAAGGGTACGAAACGGCTAGTCTGGGACTGGAAAAGTTGGGACCTCCAGGCATTTGCGGCAGCAGTAGAAGATCAATTGACCAACCCTGAATGCCTCGAAGAAGAACCTTGACGCAGTTGTACCGACATTTTTACGAAGTTGTGCTTGCAGCAGCCCGACGGCACATCGGACTGAAGGCAGTAGGAATGACCGGCGAATGCTGGAAGACGAGAGAGATAGCCGAGGCAGAGAGAGAAAGGGACGACTTGAGGGAGAGACTCAGCATTCAATCTGAAGAATGCAAAGGTAACGACAGTGTGGTCAAGGAGCTGGTTAAGGAGAGGAAAGCGGAGATATGGGAGCGGAAGGTGACGTCGGCGAAAGTGAAAAAAGAGATGTGGTCCATCCTGCGGAGCCTGACAACAAATCGAAGCACCACTACAGCCCGAATCATCTCAGACAACGGCAAAAACTTCGTGAGCAAAAAGCAAAAAGCAGATGGCTTTGTCAAACTCTATCGGGACGTGAGCAATCTCAAAATTGAAAAGCATGAGAGAGGGATGAAGAAAGCCTTAAACAGTCGACTGAGGGGCGAGTCAATGGATTCTGAAGAATGTCAAGCCTTCACGCTAGAAGAGGTGAAAGCAGCCCTGCGTAGCCTGAACTCGACGAAAGCAGCAGGACCAGATCAGATCAGATCCCCGAGACTACTTCACCACTTAGGTCCGGTAGCAGTTTCCACGCTCTTGGTGATCTTCAACAAGTCGTGGTCAAACACCAAAGTCCCCCAAGAATGGAGAGTTGCGGATATTCGAGCGGTGCCGAAAGGGGAGAAGGACCTACAAAAACTGGAGAGCTATCGCCCAATCTCTCTAACGTCGACAATAGGCAAAACGATGGAGCGACTTGTCACCAACCGGCTCAGATATCTCACCGAAGCAAAACAGCTCCTGACAGAGAACCAAGCGGGGTTTCGCCACGGCCGTAGTACCGAAGACCAACTGCTCAGAATGTCCCAATCGATAAGTGATGGCTTCCAACACTCCCCAATGCAGCGGACCCTGGTGGCGCTGATCGACTACTCGAGAGCTTACGACAAAGTGTGGAGAGATGCCCTGTTGATGAAGATGTCCCAAAAGGGCATCCCAAGTCACATGGTCAGATGGGTCCAAGCATGGTTGTGGAATCGGCTCTACTGGGTGACTTTTGACGGAGTGAAGAGCAAGAAGGTTACGTTCAAGCAAGGCGTCCCACAGGGGTCGGTCCTGTCGCCGCTCCTGTTTCTTTTCTACATTGACGACCTCGCAACAACGATAGAAGCCCCCCAAGTCAGCCTATTCGCAGATAACGTTGCAGTATGGGTACAGGATGCTGACCTGAGGAGTGCTGAGGTGAAGCTGCAGAAGGTCCTCGACGGCGTGACGAACTGGAGCACCAAGTGGAAGATGGAACTATCGACCCAAAAGTCTGAATGCTCCTTCTTCAGCACCAACACACACGAAGCTAGTTGGCGCCCTACCCTACACCTTAACGGGCAACAGATCAAGTACAACCCAAACCCGAAGTTCCTGGGAGTGACGTACGATCGACAGCTCACCTTTGGCCTGCATGCATCAATTGTCGGCAGCAAGATGAAGCAACAGGCTGGAGCGTTACGGTGCTTGGCGTCAACTGATTGGGGATACGAGAAGACCACCCTGCGGTCCACCTACATCGCCACTGGTAGGTCGACCGTCGAGTACGCAGCGGCGGCATGGCTGCCGTGGGTATCAGCGTCAACAATGGAGAAGTTAGAATCCCGCCAGAGGTACTCAGGCCGCGCGATCAACCCCTGTTGAATCGATCCTGGCAGCAGCAAACCTCCCGACCGTTGCCACCAGGGCCTCCCAGCTCAGCACGATAACCATGGAGAAGTCCCTCCGAATGGCCGACACCAACCCCAGACGACGAACAGCATTGACCGAGGTCCGGCAACGGACGAAGAAGCGAAGTTGGCGAGTGGAGGCTGGCAGCACGTGGAGGTCCATCTCCGGATCAACACAGCCAGAGAAGGCTCCTGATCTCCTGCCGCCCTGGATGCGGACTCGAGGTGGAAGGTACAAAGACGGGCGATGCAGCGACTAACGGAGGACTGGAGCTCATCCGGCGACGAACGGCACCACTACAGGCGGTGGGGCCATCATGGCCACCCCTGGCCACCCAGGCGATCCAGCGATCCACCGCTCCTATGCTATCCCGGCCGGCGAATGGTGAAGGCGATCAAAATGGCGTTGCAGATCTTGCAGGCAGAAGAGACCCCTCGGAAAGCCCTATAGTCCGTCCCGCTACCTGCCAACCCACTGAAGAACGCAGACGAGAAAACGACCCCGACCCTCCTCTCCGCCCTCGGTGACAGCGGGTGGGTGCCAGATCACCTTCACCTGGTGCCCGAGCCCCTGCGGCGTAGTTGGTAACGAAATGGCGGACGAGCAAGCCAGGGAAGGTGCAGCAGCCAGCCAGCCAGCCAAGAGGGGAACGGCCACCGCTACTATGACTCTGCAAAGGCAGCAATAAGACGAGCCACGAGAGGGATCCCCGTCACCCGCGAGAGGCTCCGCAGAGTATATGGTGAACGCGGAGAGAAACTCGACCGCCGAGCAGACGACCATGTGCCGGAAATGTGGAATGGGAGAGCAGACGGCGGAACACGTGGTCTCCGACTGCCCCCGCCTCTCGAGCAGACACCCCACGACGGCCCCGCTGGGCGTGCTGAGAATATGGGAGAAATGGAGCTCCGCGCCCGACCTTCCAGACGTCTCAAAACCCGGCCCCCACCCCCCATTAACCCTCTGCAGAGCTGCTCAACACCAACAACAACAACAACCAAAGCCAGTGCTCTAACCTCACTGTTAGCATTTACCCATGAAGGCCGGCTTCATCTTCGAATGTGCAGGGCTCCTAGGTAAAGAAAGCAACCTTAGCATCTCCTTTATAAAAGGTGTTTAGGAAAAGAACCATTTTGACATCGCTACGAGACAAAACCTCAACACCAACTAAATGGTCCACCAAACATGATTCCAGTCTAGCCTGAGCCTCGAGGCATCAACACAATTTGTTATTATTATTATTATTATTATTATTATTATTATTATTATTATTATTATTATTATTATTATTATTCCTTATGCAGAAGGAGCAGAGCATAGGTATTTGCCATCTGGCTGCTATTACACTGGAGATGAGGAAGAAAGAACTCATTTTTCTTCATACACAGATAAAGCTGCTGAAAAATTAATCCTGTTCCTTTGATGTAGAAGCAATTGATACAGAAGGAATAAGGTAGCGCACCCCATCGCCCTTCTTATACATAGGAGCAATGAACTGGAAGGTTCTCGGTTTCCTTACAGCAGCATCACAAAAAAATTTGATATCTGTCTGTGTAAGGGTTAATGAAGCCAACAATTTCTCCAAAGATAATCCAACCTGTGTCGTGAATTTTATATTTCATCTCCTATCGGACGACTGATTTAAGATGTGTAGCAGCTGACAAAGATCCAAACAGCTGCATTTGTTGGTTGACAGAAGTGGCTGATATTTTTGGGTGAGTTAATCACTTCATCACAAGAAAGTGGCACCTACCATGTTCTGGATTCTACTGCACCATCATCCATCATCATCTAAATCAAATTGGTTGCTGAGGTGGAGCAACATAAATTGGCCTGTGAAGTGCTTAATATCAAATATTTGAGTTTGTAGGGTCAATTCATTCTCTGCCCCTAGAGTCAGGAAAGAAAGAAAATATGTTTACCTGTCTCCCTCAGGTGAGTGTCTGAGATGAGGACCTCAGGAAATCCTCAGGATCAGATAACCGACCAGTCATTTCAGGAATATCCAAACCTATTCTGCCATCACAGAAGTAAATGTAGGCAGCTCACTGATTACCAACTTGTCAAACAAATCCAGAACCAAGAAAAATCATCAGTAAATTGCAGATACATCTCTCCCTGATGCTGTTAATTTGAGTCACACTTGGAAAATAATGTCCACAGTGTGTAAACTGCCCGCACATTCAGCAAGAATTTGTATTCACCTCAGACAATCAACACAGAGAAAATATCTTCACGTACGTTAACATATATTACACGTCCTATCATCATCGTTGCCTGTTTCCTAACAGCCGTGTACTTGTTATATGCATACAAGAACCTGACTAAAATTTGGTCTCACAACTTCAATTGAGTAACAAAGGTAACACAAAGACAAGAAAAACTCCTGTCCATACAGAACAATCGGTGTTCACCACCAACAGATCAAACATCCAGCATTATATACACAACAAATAATGTAGAATTCTGACAGGGAAATATATAATATATATTAGTGTAAGTTGGATTGATAGCTTTATACATTTCAAACTACATCAGGAATGTAAAATTGTATATTTTGCAAATATATTATAAAAAATTACATTTTATCATAAGAGTTACTCCCCTTGATATCTCAGGGCCAATGATACCCACTTAATTGTCTTTATTTCTGGGTTTCTGTTATGATACAATAATATTTTAAGAGAATCTTCAAGGTGGGTGCAGATGTTGGATGAAAGGCATGTGGTTGTCATGTGGTCACTGTTGAGGATGTAATTAAACACCAGTGACACATGTGAAAATGGTCAGCAATGAAGTCTGAACATTCCTGAATGTTCTTGAGGACACAGCTCATTGTTTGACCTCTCCATGACTGGATGGTGTCAGGCTACAAGCTTCCCTCAGATTACTGCTTGTCTTGCTCACCCCTATAAGGGCCATGGGAACAATGGTGCCTGTTTATCCATTACCCAGAGATTTTAGAGACTATAATTTTTGTTGTTACAGTCCTTATAGAATTATATTGCTACACCTTCATTTGATGTTATTTTACAAATACTAAATCTAAAAATACTCAATGGTAACGACCTGGGAACCTTCACACTTTGTTAAATGAGCCCCTTATGTGCACAAAAGGGAGCAGAAAGGGCTGAACTCTGGGTAACATTTGCCAATTTTATCTACTTATTCTTCTTACCTATTCATTTGTTTGCTTGTTTTTTCTCCAGAAGAAAATTCAGAGTACAAACAGTTCTTCAGACAGATTCATGTCTAATACTGCAGTTGATAGCGGTGGACCTCTGGCTGGAAGATTCTGCTGCTGCTTGGCTGATTTATTTGTCCCTGAATGTGTTCAATTCAACATATGAATTGCTCCCACATAAAACTGGTAACGTCTGCTGCAGGTACCGGCCTAGTTAAGCCTTTCTGGAGGACCACATTCTCCCCATCAGTTCTCTCTGATTTTTGAGATTGTGAATTAGTAAAAGGTGAAATTCTAGATTTGATTGGCAGCCATTCTTCTTGGAGAATAAAAGAGGCTGTGCTAATCCAGTGAGGTTTGGATTACCTTAATCTGTGCCCCAGCATTTTGATAAGGAAAACAGAAAGGTTCTACTGTTTCTGTTGGGTCTGGATAACAGCATCAAAGAAACACAGACAATAATGGCGCTCAGGGGAAATACCTTTCTCAGGTGTTCAGTAGTCTACACCGTAACTTAATATCACAATTTATAACAAGACAACATCAGTGACATCAGCCATTATCTTAACTAATCTGTGGTGTGTGTGTCAGGTATGTATCAAGAAATACACCCACGGAGAGGTTACAATTTACCCACATAATTTCATAACTTAAGCCTATTTTATCCTGTGTCTCCTACAGCTGAAGATTCCATTCTGCTTATTACCAAAATTATCCTGTAGGGAAATTACACAGATTTCTATCAATTTACAGAAAACAAATTCCTGCTGTCAGCAAAGGTCTGCAGACTGACAGGAACCAACAGAGAAAGGTAATCTTTGGTTTTATCTCAAATGGTGGAACAATTAAAATTAAAAGCGACTTTCCTCAGTTTTATTTGTGAAACAGAAGAGAAAAACAAACCAAAGATTTATTTAGGTAAAGAGATGGAGGGACTCGATCTGCCCTCCTGCATTTCCACCAATAAGTGACATGTGAGGCTGAATTAATCTAATCATCCGGGGAGGAGGCTGAAGATTAAAAAAACATTTGTAAAATCGTCAGAAAATAGATTTTATAGAAACAGAAGAATGAATGATGACGGAACTGATCAGTTGATGTCGCCTGGCGGGGTAGGAGACCTGGGTGGGCAGGAAAGTTCTGCAGACCCTGAACCTATCTGCCACTGACCAAAGTTAATTATTCAAACCCCTTCGCTCGATTAATATTCTCAGGAAACCGAAATATCTATGAATTACTTTTTCATAAAAGGTGTTAGAAGTATTTACATATATGAAGATAATCTTACATCGCTGCCCTTTGTGACTGAAGATGATGCTGCCGATGATGTCCCTCTGACAGCCAGACTGGAGCCTGAATCGATCATAGAGGTGACGACTACAGAGATAAACAACTGCAGATGACTTCTATGAAGTAAACTATAGTAACTATTCTGTCAGTTACCTACCTACAGGAAATACTCTATCTAGGTATTTATGAGTGTACTTGTTGAAGAAAGGTATTTGTTAGTAAAATATAATATTATATAAAATAGTTGAAGCCAGTAACTCACTAAGTTGTCTTTATTATGATTGATCTTTGTTCTCTACAATTATTAACTTGAAATTATTAAAGACAACATTCTGACAATTAAAGGGAACAGATGGCATGAGTACTGTCAAGTGCTAATTACTATTATTAGTGATTGTATATTAAATGAAACAAGGTTTAAGGTATGAATAATTAAAACATACAAATCTAATCTCTGTACAGTACTGAAGACTGAATTAACTGAAATATATCAACAACAGAAAAGACCTTCATGGACTTAAGACGACTGAAAAGCAACTTTACAAATACTGATGGCTGATGATCGTGGAAATGCATTTATTTTCCAAAAACAACTTTTTAACTGAATTTTGTAAATAAATTTAAGTTTTGTCAAATTGTATACATTTCAATAATGTTATCATAACTATAAAAGTGTTAATACTATTATAATTCTCTAATACTTTGTCTATGGAAATCCTGGAGCAGGGGGATTTTAAAGATATTTCATCTTTGTATTATGAAAGTCCTTTGCTGTGTCCATCAGTGCATTCCAGAGAATAAGGTGGAGCAAAGGGCAGACAACTACTGAGAAATGTTAGACTTTAAGGCTCTTGGTGACCAGCTGATCATTCCAGGTCAGATGTGGTTATTAATGAAGTACAGCAGAAAATATCATACTCTGTTAAATGTGCCTATTAAATGTACTAAGTAACAGAGCAGATGGGGCTGAATCAAAGAGAGGATTAACCCTACTCATATTTTGACAGTAATGTGAATGGTTCCAGATTAAACAGGATTTTCCTTCATGTCCAGTCTCTGCAGACTGAACAATGTGCTCTCAGATTGTTTAAATTCTTCTGAGTTTCTGTAATTAATGTCCTACTTACATTCTTCTGCTAACTTTCAGCAGTATTTCTTTCATTTTCAAATTAATTTTATTAAAAATAAATTAATAAATTATGTGATATTGGAAATTCTATTTATGAGTACATTTAATATTGTTTAATTTATGAGGAAGTGAAGAATTATGATTTGTTTATGGAACATTCAGGGAAACAGCTATCTGCACATTAGGCAATTAAATAAAAGAGAGAGAGAGATGAGGGTTAGCTATATATTAATAAGTTTAAATAAAGAGAGAGAGATGAGGGTTAGTTATATATTAATAAGTTTAAATAATAAATGTTTAAATCAGGGCAGTAAGAATTACAGTTGAATGCAAAGAAGATAAACAAAGAGAAAGAATGGAAAACCAGTTTAAAATTCATACAA
This sequence comes from Nautilus pompilius, assembly GCA_018389105.1. Lineage (NCBI taxonomy): Eukaryota > Metazoa > Mollusca > Cephalopoda > Nautilida > Nautilidae > Nautilus > Nautilus pompilius. Next base: position 23,038 of record JACATO010000863.1, on the reverse strand, counting down.
TGACTGTTAATTTGCTTTTGTTAAAACTACCAGTTGAGCAGGTAGGGATCGATCCAACAACAAGTCAATTTCCATCTTCCCTGTGGCTGGTGAGGAAGCCAGGTGTAAAGTAAATTCTTACTCCACATGGTAAGGGTCCAGATCAGAGCCCCTACTTGTCCTGGCTGGTAAGTGGATTGAAAAGGGAGTTTATGGTGTAATGGTTATCTGGATAAGTTAGCTGATGAAATAAGAGGCAGACAGGGAAAGAGTCCTATTAACATACAATCAAATATCACCAGTTATTATTTTTGCAGACCTTGCATTAAACCAAAGCCCTTATTAGCAGAATACATATGTCAAAAGTCACCATTAATACTGAATGAGAAATCCCTCGATGTCAGCTAATGGGAGAATGAGAGGGTTAATGGGAATGAAATGAATTGGAAGTAGCCATTTCCATGTGTGGAGCTGTCACTATTCTGAAAGTGTATCATCAAATACAGATACACTAACTGGGACATTTTATTACTAACATTTAAATTTACCCTCTAAATCAACCTCCTCAATGTAGTTATATATCTCCTTACAATAAACTGATTTACCCTTTTTTAAAAACTTTCATCAGTACAAAGCCGGATGATTGTAGCAGCCATTTCTGATAATCTACAGCTCAGCTACAAATGAGGATAATAGATAGATATGGGTGAAATATTCAAAATGACACTGGAGCTGTCTCTCCATTCTCGGCAGGTGTGGTTCTGATGACTGATTGCACAGGTTCAAATAGGAGATACAAGAAGTTTCCTACCCTAAAACATGGACCACTGACTGGCTGCAGCAGTCGTAAAAACCTTCTTCTGAAGTAAATAAGATTAAAACACTTGAAGATGATGTTTGGATAGGGTACACACCTGTTCGTGGGTCGATAAACTATGAGAATATCATATGATTATAAATTGTTATTACCTGTAATTAATGGGATCTTTATATCTATTACAAACGGAACAATCCCAGACAGGTGAGCTCTCGTCAGTTTTGTTTCTGTTTCCTAACTGTTGTTTGTTGACTACATTTTGAAGGGAGAGATAATTCAACTATTCACAGAGGAAAATGGAAATAATTTCCGTACCATTAGCTTTTGCTTGTGATGTTTGAACTATCGATGCTCTCATCACCAATATGTTTTATCGATTTGCAGATTCAAAATAGTTGCTATCTTTTCACCAGTTTCCATGTTGTTCATCATTCTGTCAGACACTGTAAGGAAGGAGAACTCTGCACAGATTTATTTCCCCTGCATGATAAAGAGCCATCGTAAACCAACAGTACTAGAAACAAGAGAAGTCGGAAATTATCCTCGGCGTTCATAGGAAAAGTTTATTTAATACAAGGAATGAAATATAAACAAACATTTGTTTCTGTGATCAGGGAGAAAGCGACACCCGGACAGTAACGGGTAGAAGGAAGAGTACGGTTACTACTCATTGAAGGAAAGCTGAGGATCGTCTGAACATGGAGCTGATTTATTACATATTTCAGATCAGCAGAAGTCGATAATAATCAGTAATATCTGCATACACATTAATATACAGGACAGCAGGAGCTTCTGATGTGGGTAAGGGCCGTCTATTTCCTTTATTTGCTGCAAAACGGGCCCTTACCTGTTATTAGGGCCGTGGACAGGTAACACGTGGATATTGGAGACCAGGTAACCAAAAACACAAGCGAATTAGTGCACAGAGGTCATTCACCTTTGTCCAGATTTTTATTAAGAATAAGAAAAAACAAAGGAATCGTTTACATCATCAAAAGTCTCTGGGTGTAAACTCCACAGTTTTACATCTTCCCCGAAATCATCGGTTTTAATCCCATCTTTGCAGGTGAAATGGTTGTTTTACATGAAATCAACCAAACAATTAACCCTTTAATACCTGCCATTGAAGGACGTGTAGGTAATATCTCCTTTTGTCCACGTTACCTCCCTTAACAATGGATCAGCTGTTGGTATCTTCCGGCTGCTGAAGATGGTTTACATCGTTAAACAAACAAACCTGGTTGTCGGTTATTTGACCGACCGTTATTATTTCTGATACAGAAGAGACTGAGTAACGTGGAAACGACATTTAGAAATATTATTCCGTCACATTTCGAGAAAAGGAACAATAAGGGGCCTTCAAAATGGATGGTACGAAGAATTGTCAACACAAATTATTCTCCTGATCAGTAAGAGAATCCGTAAATAAAAGGAAGGTAAAAATTCTTTTGTCTTTGATTTTAATGAAAATGATTGGAAATGTTTCCAAATCTGTGAGTCCAAATAAAGGGAGATGAGACCCGGATGAAGTAGATGTTTGTATATCAGTTTCCTTGTTGTAGCTTCACCTCCATAAAGATGCAGAAAACTATTAACAGGAGATCCATCAAGTTTCAAACAATCGGAATATTACATATATAACTATAGGGCCTTACTAGGGGACAGTCGGCATAATCGACAGTTAACCCTTTGCCCTGTAGACGGCCTAAGCCTCGTTAATCAGCCGGGTATTCCAAAAGTGTCGCCTGTCAAGCGGACTGGTCGACTCGACCCTGTATTCTTTACGCTACCCAGTGGTTCTCCAACTGGGGGTCGTGACCCCCCGGAGGTCGGAGGCTGGAATTGTACCGAGAATCATTCCAGCACGAGAGAGGTTTGGGATCACACAGATTTCAGGAAAACAAGCAGAATTAGGGGATGGGTACGGCCGGCCATGTTTGATATCCCAGATGATTGAGGGAGGAAATGTTAAAGGATTCGAATTAGCGAATATTTTGGTTTTGTTCATCGAAACAGAGACAAGTTTCTGCATTAATAAAATCAGCCCTTTCTCGGAAGGTGTCACCAGGTGGAGCTAATTAGGGGTCAGTCTCATCTCTGCTCCCTTCTTTCTCTGATGTTCAGTTAGAAGGTAACTAGAAAACAATAAATTCCCTACTGGTTTCTGTCACCACTGTAGCCCCCCCATTAACTGATTTCAGTGGCTGTAGTTTAGTTTAGTGCCAAAACTGAGCCGGTCAGTTCTACTATCGGGGTCTTCCATTGAGGTCACCTGTCTGTGACCGTCCGGCTTCGGAAACTGATCTTCAGCAGATCCGCTGACCGACCAAACCCTGACTCCCTCCATTATATTACTAGACACCGCAAATACACTGATCGGGAGGGGTTTTGTCGTATTCCAGTCCTGATTCTCTCAGAACGTTTCCTTTATCTGTGTCTAATGTTTCTCTCATTCTAATCAAGTTGGAATACCTGTCTCACCTGTAACAGTCAGGTAAACTCTCCTGTGAGCGAGAGCCGATAATTAATATACTTGAGGTTATAAAAAGTGCTGCTGTTTCGTTCTCAATGGCAGGTGAGGTAAACTGTCTCACCTGTGTCCTTATTTCAAGGTTTTAAAGCCGCGAGCCACACAGAGAGTAATTAGGGATGAAATATTCTGGAAATCTGTCAGTTTGTAAGAGGGGCCGACTTCATCACTGTCTCACACGTTATGGATGATTAGGGGAGGGGGAGAGAGGAAAATAGGGGAAAGTAGAGAGAAAGGGAAAAACATAGACGGAGGAGAGAGAGGAATAAAGAGAAGAAAGAAAGAAAAGGGAAAAGAAGAGAAAAAGAGGGAGATGAGAAGGGGAATAGAGAAGTAGAGAAATAAGGAAAGGAAGAGGGGAAGATGAAGAAAAAGGACATAAAGATACAAGAAAAGAGGGAAATTAACAAACAGACAAAGGAAGAGAGAGAGGAGAGGACCGAAAGCTGAGTGGCCCCTTCCTGTCTTTAGGGATCCATGAACGTGGTATTTAGCCGAATTAAGTTTCTTGTAACGAGGGGGAAATCGTGGATCCCTGTAATGAGGACATAAAGGGGAGGGTAGGAATTAGGGTTTGTTAAAAGGTAGAAATCACCAGGTAAACGAGATGTGACGAAACTGTCAGGAGGAGGAGAACTCACCTGTACGGCTGCTGTAAGTCAGCTCCTAGACCACGTGACACCACCTGGATTATTACCTGTCATGGTGGCGACAGACGGATGTGGCTGTACAACCATAAAGGGGCAGATATCAGGAAGTTTTGCTGAGGGGTTAGTGGAGCTCGCTCGCACGTGACCCGCAGATTAGCAGTGAAAAGGTGGACGTCCCCAGCCAGGTATTTAGGGGTTTCCGCCCTAATTTCTACCCAGGTCCATATCCCCTCCAGTCGGACGGAGGGAGACATCAGCTGCTGTACGTCTTCTGTCCCCGGAAGTCGGTCAAAACCAGCAGTTCACCCACCGAACAGCTGGCCCCTGTTTACGGGCACGTGCCGTCAAACCCCGGCCATTGGCCCCTTCCGGTGTCGACCGAGCGAGGATGACCAGGTTCTCTCGTCATCGTGACGATAACAACAACGGAGATGTAAAGAGAACGACGACGACGACTCGATTGTTACCTCACTTTATTATTTATCCCCTTTTCCTAGTCTTTGTGGGGTCAGGGTAAATAAGGGGAGAACAAGGGGACCGTTTGTGTTCCTGAGGGGAGACCAGGACGATGGTTGTGAGGCGGACTACGGCAGCAGCTCACAAATAAAGGGTCCCGGATAATCACAGGGCCAACCCCTCAACTGAGATCGATACTGTACACAACAGCCGTCCTCAGGGTCACGGTCACCCGGCCCCCATCCGGTCCTGTCCACCTCTGTACCGTCAGACCAGACCCATCTTCCTGCCTCCTTACGACAACCGACCCCAGAACGACCTGAAAACAAGAAAAACAACTGTTTACCATGACAACAGACATTTAGTTTATATGGAGCAAACAAACAAATGTCGCCGACCCCGCCCATTCCCGTTCTCACCTGTCAATCATGTGAAGTGGTGGAGTGGAGAGCAGATACCCTGAGGCGGTATCCTAGCAACAAGAAACAGTCTCCTTACACTCACCTGTTCCGTGTTCCTGATGAGGAGTCGACCAGTTCTCTTCTGGGGGGAGAGTTTTGAGGAGATCAGGGTCCCTCCCTCGTCCCTGCAGGTCTCGGCTGCTGAGGTCCACGGCCTCCTCTGACCCCAGTCACTGTACACACGGTACCAGAGTTGAGCCCTGTCGCTGAACCTGTAGCCCGGTCTGTAACAGATCGAATAACATCGGTTATTGACAGACTGATCGATCGATCGATCGGCGGAGGAATATTCTGCCGCAGACAAGTGATTCACCAATAAATCAGTTCATCGTCGGTAGATCGATAAACTATTAACACAACAACAACAACAACAACAACAACAATAAAAAAGAATAATAATAATATAATAATAATAATAATATAAAATAAATAATAATAATAATAATAACAAAAGCTCCGAGGTTTTTCTCAATGTTGTGTACCGTCAGTCCCCGACCTCTGACCTTCCGCTGGAATTCTCACCGGTTTCCCCTAAATAGATAAGAGGTAAAATGTCTCGGGGCCGATTCCCCAGAAAGTTGAGGGACACAAACCTCGACAGAAATAAGGAGCCTTTTCTGTTTCTCTCCACCGTAGCAGCAGACACTTAAATACAGGAGGAAATCATGAAGATCTCCAGCAGAATTTCGTCAGATGTAGACTATGAACAGATAACAGCTTTCATACCTCAAACTGGGGAGAACTGCATCCACAGGAGAGATCTCGGAAATCAGTTAAATTACGATGTTAATTATTGTTATAGTCAATTAATTATTAATAATCTGTTAAAGTTCCAAAACAAGAAATGGAGGAAAGATTCACAATTTATTTCAAAATTCAAAACCTACATTGGCAGGAAATATCTGGTTTGGTCCATTTTCCGTTTCCTGAACACCTGGATTTGTTGTTTCCCGAAACGTATTTATGTCCCTTGTCACAGGTGTAGGTGGCCTCGCTAATCCCACGTGGTTCCGTTCACTGCCGCCAGTGTACTATTGCACGTGCTCTGACGGTCGGCCGCAATCTATTACTGCAGAACGAAAATGAAAGTAAGAAATCAATCAGTTGTGACCCTCAGATATTTGTGAAAATCAATCAGTCAAATCAATCAGTACCGTAGGTAGATCTGTTTATTCACCAACAGACAATAACGGGGTAAAAGGAGGTCAAAGTTAAAGTAACAATGAAGTGATTAAAGATGATCAAGTGGAGCTGTAACTAATATTGTGGCAGCATCGTCACTGTTAAAACCATAATTTCAGAGTAAATTTTCAGAATAATATTTATACTAGAATCTCTTGATTATATTTAAATCGGTTCGTCTAAACTATACATTCTGCTACATTTGAAGAATAAAAGAGATAAAAAATATAAAAGTATTTACGAGTTTGTGGTGTTGACTGATCGACATTAGAAAAGGGCAGACTGTTTTCCTCTGTACAGTTCCTCTTCTTTTATGATGAGAGCCGAAATATCTGATGAATGACTCCTATAAGAACCTTATTTTAAGTTTAATGTCGCTGAACTACAAATTGTCGTTAGATTTTGCTTTTAATGTTTAATTTAGTGAGCCGTCGCTGCCATTCTTCTTTTTGAAATTCAATTAATTATTTGGAAATATTTAATTCAGTATGAAAATCTGTGAATGTATCCGACGTAATTACTGTTACAAGACAGAAGACCTAAGTCAGGTGCTTGTAAATTTTAGAGATTTTAAGAATTACTACAATACAACTATGGCCAAACAGAGATGTCATTTGTTATAACTATTTGATTTTTGTCCGTTTTGGCTTCAATTTCAGCAGATGGCTTTAGAAAAAATAAGAGAAAATTATTTAATAATAAAACAGTAATGAAATAAACTAATTTCCAGGATAGATAAATATTTAACTTCACAAGCTGTGTATAGACAGTGAGATTCAGTGATGTGAGTGTGTGGAATGATTACTTGTTGAAGACAGGAAATTGTCGCGGTGATAAATTTCTTCAAGTTTAAATCAAATAAAGTTTAAGAAAAGAAATACAATTCAGTCATTTAATATCGCCATATTAATACTTTTAAAACACAACTATTTTCTGTTCAGATAAAAATATTTCAATTGTTAATTACATGATGGGAGGACGAAGTCCATAAGCAGACTTTTGTGGTTTTGGTTCCGTAAAATGGAAATGAAGGCAGCACGAAAAAAAATAAGTAATAAGAGAACAAAAGATAAATACAAAAAACTGAGGGTTGGAATTCAAAGTAAAGAAAACAAAGGAATAGATACGTTGGCAGTAAATATCTGGTTTTGTCCATTTCCCGTTTTCTGAACACCAGGACTTGTTGCTTCCAGACACGTAGTTATGTCCCTTGTCACATGTGTAAGTGGCCTCAGTTCTCCACGTGGTTCCGTTTACAGCCGTCAGGGTGTTTAAGAACATGGTCTGCCGGTCGGCCACAATCTATTTCTGAAAAAACGAAGTTAAAAGATTCAATCTACAGCTAATTAATCAGATGGGATTTTAAAAATATGTTACAGGTAAAATAATAATCTATGCGGCTGAAGCTATTCAAAGGATAGAAACAGAAAGATACAGGGGGGGTCATTGAATGTAGGAAAACTCTAAAATTCCTGGATACAGAGATGGACCTGAGGGCTGAATTGGTGAATTTCAAGCGGACACCCAGACTACATTAAGATAGGTGGGTGTCAGTGTAATATTAATATTTCTCAAACCATTGCACACCTATAGATGTGCATTCATAACGTTAAAATCCATTGAAAAACTAAAATTTTCAAAAATTAAAGTTTCTATCTGTTGTCAGCATCCATCGACAGCCTCACGTCGGAAAGAGTCAGAGCACTGATAAGTACAGGTCACCACCCAAAGAGATCTACACTGGGCAATATCTGTCACAGGTAATGAACTCCAAAGATTAACTTGCAAAGTTAGGTGCATAATAAAGTAGATATCTACCTGTAATCAAGTCCAGTCTTAGTGCAAGTGTCGTCAGGTTACGACTATTTTCTAAAATCGAAGTATTCATATCAATAATCTTTGTGAACTGTGGTCATCCGCCTGATCATACAGTATCTCAACGTCTTCCCCTATACTGTTATAATGCCCTTAATCCCTCTGTAGTAGAGTTGGTTAATCCAGTGGGTGTTATTTAATACCGACTTTTGTAAACGGTCCAGCAAACTTGGATTGTCTCCAGTTCCGTTAGATGGAGAGACGTCCCGTTTAGGCCGCCTCTTAGAGATGTGTAATCTGGGAGCATCTCCACCAGATTTGTCCTCAGTCCACTGATGTAGATCGTCCACCACCTGGCTGCCCTTATTTGCTGCTGATCTTTTAAACGTCTCCAAGATCGTGTTTAACCTGAATATTGTCTTACTTTTCTCCTCCAGCTCCCGCCTGATGGCAAGACAGCTGTTCTCTGTGTTCCTGCCGCATTTCGTTCAAAACCGTTTTCCAGCTGGAGGAGTCTATGACCGACTCTCAGCTGGGATTCTTCGCTTATCGATCTTCCGTTTAAACAGGTAGATGATTAAGAAGATGACCAGATGTAAGTCGCAGACAGACATCTCCGTTAATTCTGTCCGAATACAGTCGTCGTAAAGGCAACTGGTCTACGTCAGCAGCTGTTCTATAAACGTGGCTGATATCAGTCCACGTAGCCTGTTTACAGCCATCACCTTAAAAGGAAGTTTGATTGTCGATGGTAGAAAGGACATCATTCGGTTACTTTCGCTGGGACGGTGCAGATGAAGAGGGTGGGAGGTATTGTCGGGTGAGCTCTCCGGCTCCACCGACATCGATCTGGGGAGACCTGCAGTATGTAAATAAAGAAGGGGCGACCCTGGATTGACTTAGTTTGGTGTAAACTGATCCTTGTGTTTACAGCCAGGATTTCGGTGAAGGAACGAGTCGTTGAGACAATATCCGGTTTGGTATTAAATAACATTAAGATACCAAAACAGTGATAACAAATTCAGTGGAGAGACAAGAAGTCTGCGACATGATGACTCCATTATTTCCCTAAACATTTACTAACTGGTGTCGTCTTTGTTGCGCTGTTCTTCAGTGTCATTGTATTCCAAGCTCAGACCTCCCGGCCACCGGGGGACTGATGTCCTGTCAGACGGCAGCGAGCGGCCAGATCTATTTACTGGGTCCAGGGACCGACTTCCACTTTAAATGTATCGGGTCCAGGCTGACAATTGGTGGGGACTGGAATAACGGGACCTGGGGTCCTGTCCAATTCTGTCCCGCCGATAATAATAATAATAATAATAATAATAATAATAATAATTAATAATAATAATAATATAATAATAATAACAATTACTTGTTGTTAAGAAAAACAAATTCTAACTCACAAAGGTAAGAAAACACCGTAAGTTCCCCATCAACTGACCGTTCGCTAAATTTGTCCTCAGGTTCTACAAAATGTAGAGGGAAAAACTGTGGTCCAGTTCATCCCAAATGTCAGAGACTCGGACCTCGACAGAAATACATCAGGTCAACAGAAAGGTAAACAACACAAATCTACGAAAAGTAGAAATCTCTTTATTATTATTATTATATTATTATTATTATTATTATTATTATTATTATTATTATTATTATTATTATTATTATTTCTCTCCTCGACAAGTTCTTGATGATTCTATGATAAAATGAGATGTACTAAGAGAAATTCATACTTAATCGGTCTTCATCTCGTTCATTTAAAATTATTCACCTCATAAAAAGCAGACAGAAAGTCATCATCAGGGATGAGGGAGCCAGTTCTCCAGTAGTGGAGTGGAGCTCGTGAATTATGTCAGACTTGTGAGGGTCAACTTTGATTCGACTTACGTAAATTAGTCCGTGGGAAGAACCCTGAAATAGGAGGAGGTAACTCTGCCAGGAGGATAGATATGAGACTTCTATAATCCAGTGGCTAATCAGAGGTTTATGTTATACCTTATCAGAACTCTTTCCAACATGCAAATGGACTCCATCAAGGTCTCACACATTTATTCTCAGCTCAGTGCAGCAATGAATTCATTATAAGCTCTGATATTCACTATACACAGTAAATTTATCAAGGGGACATAATTCTGCGTATTATAATCGATATTTCGCTTATATTCATTTACAAATACGTCACAGATGAAGGTGGTACATCAAAGTGTTAAAATATCACTGAATTAACTGACTTACATTTAGTTCACGGAATCTTTCTGAACGAAACAGTTCGAACTTAGAAGGGCAGCCATGGCGCCCACAGACCTACACAATAAAAGATACAGCGAACTGTTATCAATAAAGAATGGATACCTGTAATACTTATCATTGGCTCTCGTGGTGATATCGAGCGTATACACAGTAATAGTCTGTGTGATAAATCGTCACATTAACAAGGACCGAAATATTTCCCCCGTCTCAGGCTGACTGGGTCAGGGTCTTTGATTAGTAGATAAAAAGGTAAGCGACCGTATTCAGAAAGTTACTTAGTTACTTTTCGTACGTGACACCTGGAATTTACCTAATTAAAGGTATTCGGGTAATATTCAGACAACACATTTCTGAAAATCATTGCTTACTTGCAGGCGCCGCTGTATGTAACAACAGGGGTCCTGACGATATCCCATTGGCACTGAACCACCGCTGATATCCCCTGATGGATCTCCTTCACCAAACAAGAATTAATATTTTAAAATAATTAATTATCCTATTTTACACCTGTGGATGCACCAAAATATGACCTGGGACAGGATGATGATGAAAGATATGTGGTGCAATAGTGAGAAATCATGATGATGAAGATGATGATGATCAGAGCTTAGAAGTGAGGAAGATGACTGATTTATTTGAAACAAATGGTGATCTGCTTAAACTAAACCTCTTACACGACTCTAATAATCAGTCTCACCTCTGCGGCAGCCACACGGACCATAAACCGTCACTGATTGAGAATCAGTCGGATCAACATAAAAGTCAGATTTACCTGAGATGTTCACTGTGTCCGTTATGAATGAGAAGAAAGGTATCCAGAAATAAACAGCCACATATTTTTTAGCCTAGTGTTTACTTTCTCCTAACTTTGCAAAATAATTAAATGAATCAAATTAAAACAATTTTTTCTCTTTAATTAATGCAATAAAAATGTAGTGAATAATTTGTGTTTCTCTCTTCTTTCATTGATTCTTATCTAAAATAAGTAATAGCTGGTCAGACGGTCTGTCTTTGTTCAGCTCGGTGATTCTATAAATCTCATTGATCCCTCAGCTCGGTTGTCAGCAGTCATCTCTCCTCCTTCGGTCTGCAGTAGAATTTTTCTACACCCAAACACTGAGGAGGATCAAAGTTCTAGAGAAAACAGGTTTACTGTGTCTCCCATACACTTTGTGGTTCTTGGACTTAAATATTGAACCTTTACCTGTCGGTGGTATTACTGTTTGTTGTCTTTACTCATAGAAATCTCAAGTAGAGGAAGTCATCATTGAACTCCAAAGGCAGAGCAGACAGGTGACCAGAAACTGGTTGGCAGAGAGAGAGAGATTGAGGGCGCAGACAGAAGAGTAAGGAATAAGGGTCCTTAGACATCCCTGGTCCGACTTCTCCTTCAGTATCCGTCAGGTACGACACTCGTGCCTACAATCAATCTCTTAGAATTACATTAATCTCCGTGAAGAGGAAGATGCGGGGACGGTTCATCCATCACCAGTCCGTGTAACCCGATGCTGCAATAGAGAAAACGCCAGACGTAATCCCGGATCAGTTGGACGAGACGATGGAGCTGTGAGCTCTGTTTCAAGGGTGTGACGGCACCGAGACCTACTGCATGAAACTACTCCTCCCGCAAAACAGGGTTAATTTATTGCTTCCCTACCCTGATCGGGTCGCCGGTGTACCGCGGTCACCATGACACGACGAGGAAGGACACCCGATAACAATACTGCATAAAAGAAACGATGCTAAGCAACTTTTCGCCCCATTATTGTCCGAATCTTATTCTTTCCATCAAAGAAGCCAACCTGCAGGGAACTCCGTAACATCCACCACTGATGCACCGTGAGGTTCTCATACCTTGACGACAGCCACACACAGAGTATTTAAAGTCACCTCTTAGCGGAAAAAAAATAGGATTTTACATGTAAACGAGTTTGGTCCGTGTTTTGCTGTTTGTTGTGTTGTCGCACTTAACAGTTTTTTTTTAAGTTGGAAAAGTTTCAGGACTGCGGTGTCGAGTTGTCTGGCTTTGGTTTGACTGGTTCCAGATTTGGCCGCCGCGGCCTGTTTATAAGCGATGCTTCGGAGGGGAGATGGATACACCTCCCCCTCCCTTTTGCTTGCCTCAGAACAAGAGTTCTCTCTCGCTGCACGTCCTCTCGGTCGCCGTCTTCTGAAGCCATCCGACCCCCGAGCAGCTTTAGAGAAGTTCCCGTCGGATAACTTTGGAACCTAGAACTGCTGCGAGGAGCCCCGACCCGCGACCGTCGCTCCCCCTTCCCGGGCGACGCGTTCCGCCAGAAACTCGCCGTCGTGGCGTGGTAGACTAAACGTCGTGGGTGTGGTTGGACCGCCCGTCGTGGGCGTGGTAGACTGGCATACGAAACGTGAAGCCAGCATCTGTGGCCCTTTTTGTCTGTCGTGTACAGTGACTTAGAACAGAACGATTAAAGATGTTAGCGTACCGAGCTTTTTGTATAAGTGAATAAGACAGTTCTGTTTTTATTTAGTTGTACAACTAATTGGTGCGAAAATGGCTTCCAGTTCAAATTATTTAAATTTAGTAGTAGACTTGATGTCTTCAGGTTTTCTGCTCACTGTGAAAAGCTCATCACCAGTAATCTGTTTTCACGATGGCCTGGACCAACTTTATGAGCAGTGGCTATCTGAAGGGTTTACGACTTACAAACTTTCTACTTTTTCTGGATAATAAAAATCTATAAAACAAACAACAAATTTGTAGATAATGAAGTAATATTAAACTTCCCACCTCCAACTTACTCTTCAGAGATAGATATATATTAAAAATAAGCGGATAATCACTAAATAGATACACAGATTCATTGACTTACCTGTATTGTTAATCTCAAAGAAATTTAGGTAAATTTTGACTTAGGGAATAAATTAGATAGTTCTTTCACGAAAACCTTGTGCGAAACTTCTCTCGAGTTCTGATGATTGTGTGTAGTGTAGAATGGCGCCAAGTTGAGTCATATTTGCGCAATATGCAGATATAATAAAGTTCCTACAGCACATATATTAAACACCTTGTTACCAGACAGTCTAAACTACACGAATTTATTTATCTAAGTTTCTATGCACAATCAGGAAAGTAGTAAGTTGAAGAAAATAATCTAAAAATGAGGTTTCTTTTTTCCTTTTCCCGAGCTTAGATGAAATCAAGAAAACAAAATGACTCCGTTGTTGTAAAAGCAATTTCGAGAATACAAAACCCGAAGATCCCAATTTAAGGATGTCATTACTAAGAAGAAGTAACGTTGATGGAGGTTGTTAAGGTTAAGCTATACTATGACGAGAGAGAACAAGAAAAGTAACAACGAGATGCCTTGCAACAAAAAATAAATAAATCCTAAGACCAGTCTTAAATGGCGGGGGGAATCTTTCAAATTACGGTCAGTTTAAATCGCTTGGAATTAAGAATGAATTCGAATATATTTACCAAAACCCTAAAGAAGAGTAAACAATTGGAGTTTATGCAGAGCTGGAAGTATAAATGTATTGATGTAGATCACCGTAAGAGGCGCTAGGTTCGCAGCTTGACAGGGCTATCCAGCAATGGCGGGTTATCTACAGGCCATACACGGTTAACTAGTGATACGTTCACCCAATCAGACCGGCGACTGGCCGAAGTGATGTGCACGGCTGTAACATGGTCTCTACAGCACCTATATTAAAACCAGGTTCGCCACCCGTAAGTTTCAAGTCGCTATACACCGACACAATATTAGTAGATCGAAGAAAAAGTGTATAAATAACACTGTTTATTATTATTATATATTATATTATTATTATTATTATTATTATTATATCGCGTTCACTTACGATAATTTTACCAATTATTTCCTTCTTATAAGTATTTTTATAGCGGAAGTTTTGTAGATTCTTCATACTTACTTTGAGGATGGGTGTCGAGCGCGAAAAAGCACCTGGTCCGGTAATGGTGGCCTCGGCTGGCTGTTGATGCATTTATGCAACCCTCAAAATATCTCGGTTACCCGGGCAAACAACTTCGAGTAGAAATCATCTCTATGATAAATAGCATCGGCGATAGAGTTTTAAAAGACCGGCTGGGACGCGACGCGACGCGACACCTGTCTGCAAATATTTCGGAAAAGTTTGGGAAAGTTGTTCGCCCTGCGACCATCGACGGTGATCTGGCTTTTGAAAAAAAAGACGCCGACCTTTTGTTTATTTTTAAGATCATTCTCTAGTTGTGTAATCAGTTAATTATCGATGCGACCAATTCTATCAAATTGCGTTTCCCTAAAATCTGAATAAACCAAAAAACAAGGAAAATTCGATTGTGTTGATTTTATTTTTGAAAAACCAGCTGTAAAAAGATAAGAGAATGCATTATGTTTTATTCTTCCTGATTTAAACGGTTTATTTCCTCTCTAGACATTTCTAAAAAAAATTAGTTTTACTGTCAATAAAAAATTAATCTGATTCATTGAATTACGCACTTGTCGTTACTTAGTCGAGATAATCATTGGCAGGCTTTGAATCAGGGATATTTTCTGTCAAGAACTGTTCTACGTCCTCCACATCTACTCGGGAGCTCTCTTCATTTCTATCACAGTGGCAAGACTTAAGATGAGTTGCTCTCCGGCTCAGTTGAGTTCATATCAGGGCTTTGGAGCACCAAGGGAAGAATCCAAATGCCTCGATTCCTTTCCCAGACTGTGGTCACGCGAGGGGTGCGTCATGCAGCTTCATCCGCCTGAAGAATATTGGTATTGAATATCACTATTCCTTTAGTACAATGGTACATCTGTTTTTAACTGGCATTGTACCAGCAGAATTGAGATGCCCCTTCAGAAAGCATCACTTCTGTTTTTCCACCAATTGGAGTCTCTGCCATAACACTCCACCTTCATACACTAGGTTTGAAGAAGGTCTTCTCCAAACCCGAGTGCTACTTCCAAACGTAAATATCTGAAACTCGGACTCATCGGAGAAAAAGTATAGGCTGGCAATAGCAGAAATTCTTGCCACACAGGACCAGATATGCTTTAAGGCCCAATTTATACTACAGCATCTCGAAAATACTCCTCGACATTACGAAATCCAAAATCTCGCACAAAAATCCATGGAATCCAGACGTAGAAGCCCTAAACCTTGATAAAGGCAGCGGCAATAAGGCAAATGGAAATAATGTCAAAGATGACTTTATTAGTACAAATGGATTAGCCTTCGAGAAGAATATAGGTGCGGTTTCTGCAGGCAAAGATTCGGCATCTAAGATAACGAATGACTTTAAATCATAAAAAAGACATTTACTACACATCAGTATGAATGAAGCATCTGCCATCCTCGTGTTGTTCTGAGAATAGTGGAGTCAGGGTGATTTTACTGAGCCGCGTTTGGATACCTTCAGTTAATTCGTGTTATGAATCACCAGAAGAGGGGGTGTGGCTACAGCCTAAATAGCAGCGCGTTAACACAAGTATCTCGACAATTTTTACCAATCACCTCGAAAGGAACACCATTCTATTAACTGCGGCACGTGCTCAGCCGCTGGAGATGTTTCAGTATCTTATTCCTTAGTGGATTTCCATGCGTTATTCTACTTTGGGAGGAAACTCCCTGATTTGTCCGTCTCGCGTGGCAGGCACCTAATTGCGTTCAGAACATCGGCATGTCTGTCCCTATCTTCTACCTCCTCCCACAAACACTTAGCTCAGTCGGGCTGAGCCGAGGCCACTTTGAATATCTGTTCGATCATTCAGTTGATTATAGTCAAAAAAGGAGGAAAATACTGCTCCCTTCTTTGCTGTCTTTCAAGTTTTTTGTGTCTTCTTTATTCCCAACTTCACTGTTGGATATTACGATTTTTGGAAGCAGAAAACCGATTAATTCACACTTTCGTTTGTAAAGATAAAGGGATTCACCATCTCTCTGTTTAGGTGTTTATGACTGTCTGAGGATTTGTAGGTCTGTGCAAAACTCCAGAGAAAGCAAAGCTCATTTTCATCAGAATAAAACTGTCTTTGTTGCAGTGTTAATAAACTTAATAAACAAATAATGAATTAATGAGGTAGGTATGCACTACATTTGCTGTGATCTTTTCTTTTGGTAACCGCTACTGTTGATTGCACCTGCCTACAGACATTCGACCTGGTGCTTGCCAACTTTCTAGGATCAGCTGATCAGACAAAAACGACGAGCTACAACTTCACCAGATGGGCCCTGTATCGCCTCTTGATATGCAGGCCACCCCACAAAACTAAAACAGCAGGAGCTTATTTAATTTCTAGAAAAATTCGTAAATAGAGAATCAGTTGTAAAGCATAACAGTTTCTGGAAAGGATGGCGGGACAATGTAGCAAACTCACTTATTACGGTTGTAGCTGAGATTCATTCTGATGGATCCAGGTTACGTTCACTGTCAACGATTTTCCTTCTTTGTCGATCCATCTGGCTTTAAAATCAGAATATGACTTGGTCACACTGAGTTATGATTTCCCATTCATAGTTGTTCCATAAACAATCTTGTCAGTATGAGGTGATATCGAAATAATGTTAAGTTAAATCTTTTGTACAGAGACGGATATCAATTTCTGCCCGTCCTGTCTCCAACTATTAAATATTAAACGTCACTTGATTACTTTAAAAGTCAACAAAGATTTTCTAATCTTTACTCATTGTGAACATGAATCAATTTTACAGTTTTGAGCAGAATTATTAATACAAAGCATTTCAAGTCTCCCCGTTGTAGTTCTACTATGAAAACACAGGCCGTATTACCCGAATTAGAGGGTTTATTCAGACATAAACCAAAGCATACAAGTAATAGCGACCGCCATGATGAATAATCGTCAGATCGCGCGTGTCGCTTACAACAAACACAAAAGCACAAATGTCGCTTACAACATTACTACAAAACTATGACATTCACCCCTATCTTCAAAAATGAACAATCATTGAGGGGTAAAATTAAACATAAAGATCTAAACGGTCTGGGGCACGGCGACTACGCCCAGATCTGCGAACTGTAGGTATACTTGACGAGCTATCCACATCTTGGGTTCTGAAGTTACTCTTTGTGGCTCAAGTACAGTTCTTTTAATAGATACAGAATCTGTTTGGTCATTAGAAGGGACAATGGATGACAAAGAGTTTTCCAGAGTAGGCACGAAAGAAGGATGTCCAGAGTTGTCGGTAAGGACGTCCTCAACAGGTGTGGGGACTGGTACACTACCAGCTGGGGCCAGGTGTTTGACCGGACCGTCGTCTGGATGACGTATGTGTGCATATTGAGGATTAGCATCTGATAGATGAACCTCATCAACAAGTGGGTCAGTCTTATTGTATCGGACATGCCTCTCTAGCAATACAGGACCAGGGACGCATAACCATGATGGAATAGAAGCCCCAGTTGTGGATCGCCTGGAATAGTTAAACATACGCCCATGAGGAGTGGTATTTGTGGCCGTACAAAGTAAAGAGCGGATGGAGTGTAATACATCAGGCAAAACCATTTCCCAATTTTTAACATTTAAGCCTCGAGATCAAAAGTCATTGAAATGGATTTCCCAATAATGCCATTATAGCGTGCGTTCGATTTGCCCATTTCCTTCAGGGTTATATGCAGTCGTACGGCTACATGCAATCCCTTTAGAGGTCGAAAATGTCCTTAGCTCTCTACCAACAAATGCAGATCCACGATCAGAGTGAACGTAAGCTGGCGTGCCGAAAAGTGAAAACAGTTGATGAAGACATGCAATAACTGTTGGTGCAGATATGTCATGGCGAGGAGATGCAAAGGGAAACGTGAATACTCATCTACTATGCAAAGTAAAAATCTGTTCTTACTATTAGTAGGAAGGGGTCCTTTAAAATCTACGGTTAATCGTTCGAAAGGTTGAGTAGCTTTAATGAGATGGGCCTGTTCCGGCTTGTACATACTCTTGTGACCCTTCTTACCTCTTCCAAAGAATGAGGAAGATTCCGGGACCTAACAAAATGGTACATGCGTGTTACTCCAGGGAGACATAATGACTCATGAATACTTTGCAAGTGACCTTCACTAGAAATAAGGGAAGCACAATATGACCTTGAAAGGGCATCAGCTGAGACATATCCTTGCCAGGACGATAAACAATGTCAAAGTCAAAACAAGAAAGTTCTGCCCTCCAACGCACGATCTTGTCGTTCTTAATCTTCTTATTCTGGTCTTGTCAAACATATAGCTCACAGAGAGCTGATCAGTGTTCATGGTAAAGTGCCTTCCAGTTAAGTAATGCCGCCAATGTCCAACTGACTCTATGATAGCTTGGGCTTCCTTTTCCGATCCTTGGAGAGTACGAGAGAAGAATGCCACGGGACGTCCAGCTTGGTTTAACGTAGCTGCTATGGCATTGTCTGATGCGTCTGTCTCGACCTCAGATGCTAAATCTTCATCAATAGCCTGTACTACTGATTGTATAATATCATCCTTGATTAGTGTAAGTGCCCTTTGTGCTTCATCTGACATTGGAAAGGTTGTGGTAGTAATAAGCGGGCGGACTTACTCTGAATAGTTATAGATCCAGTTCGAGTAGTATGCAAAGAGTCCAAGACAACGACGAAGCATCTTCATATCACTGGGTATCGGCAATCCTTTAAGAGGTCTCAGACATTCAGGATCAGGTGGTAATTCACCATTCTCGATCACATACCCCAAAATACAGAGTTTCTTTGTTGAAAAGATGCTTTTGTCTTCATTGAAAGTGATATTTACTTTCTCTGCAGCCACTCGAAATCTGTTCAGATTAAAATCATGCTCCTCTTGCGACACCCCACAAATCGTTGTATTGTCTAATTAAGCATATGTTCCGTCAAGATTATTGTCTTTAATGAAGGTATCCATGATTCGTTGGAAACATGCTACACCATTAGAAACCCCGAATGGAATTTTAGTAAACTGGTAAAGTGCTCCACTAGTCTCGAAAACAGTATAGGGTTTGTCTTCAGCACAAATAGTCACTGGATGGTATGCACTCTTCATTGTCACACTTTCTTGTTGGCTTTGAAAATCTTGACCTAAAATCACATCAGAACACAGGCCAGGCAATACTGATAGCTCAATGTCTTTATATACTACACCCTGTCTCAATTTGCACTTTGCAGTATCCATCTGGTTTAGAGGCAAGGGAGGATGTTGCCATAGATACGGTTTTTGTAGAATTAAATACTTGAAATGAGTGTTCCTTCCCAACATCTGAGTGTATAAAACTACCAGTGCTACCACTGTCGACAACATTTGCTCAGCCTAATGTGGGTTCATTCCTCTCTACCAGGCTGAGTGATGTAATGGTTTTGTTGTCTTATTCCAGATAAAGGGAGGGAGCATTATCTTCCTTTATGTTGTGAGCAACAATACACTACAACAAAGCGTCCTTAATCTCCTCCTCTTTCGTCCTTTTTTCTTTTATCAACTAAAACACTGGTTTATAAATGAAAACTCGTTCAAAGTCTAACCCACCAACTAAGAGTAAATCTAAAACAAATCAGCTTATAACGGTGGTATCAGCTACTTTATTTTTGAATTTTTATTCACAACGTACTTTTGAAAATTGTATTAACTGGCCAAAATCTGCATCCAGATATTATAGCTTATTCGTATAATGTTCTTGAATTTCACATGATAATCATTTATTAGTCACACAAATCATCCTCACAAGTAATTTTATAAACGAATGTGTTTATTTGCTGACTGCCGTGTATGGAGATGTGTTCTTGTTAGTATATGTCTGGTAAAGAAATAATTCCAGTTATAAACTCAATTTCCCTGATCTCCCAGGACAGTCAGAAACTAACTGAGCAGAGTAAATCAGAGCTCACCATTTAAATGTGCTGCACTGACACATTTTCTTAGACATAGTGAGCTAAACTTACTACAACTGATACATATCAGATGATGACGACTTATACAGTTAGTGATCCATCCTTAAGTTCTCATCTAGCAGTAAAAAGAAAACAAACAATCTATGTATGTGTATAGTTGTCATCTATGCTGATGATGACAGATCATATAAAATCAGTTACAATGTAATGTACAGATTATATAGACAAAACAAACAGACAGAATGAGATTTTCAGGCATCTTCAATTGGCTCTTGTGTTCAGTTGAAGGTCAATCCTCCATTACTGTAATCTTAACTTTGTATGAGGGTTAATACCAAGAATTGCCTGAGATGAGAGAGTAAAGATGTTTTTAATTCTAATGGAAAACATCAATAATTTAAAATATATATTAATTTTAGAACAATTTTTCTAAAAAATCTGATAAGGAATAAGTTAGCTAAACACATTTCTTTTCATTTTACATAAAATTAATAACTATTTTTAAAGAAGTTTCTTGAATGTGTCCATAAACCTGGAAATTCACATCCACATGACAGGGAGACATTCTAGCTCAGCTTTTATTCTTAGGTTCTCATTAACATTACATGTGATCCACATTAATTGCTCGTATTAGGCTAGGATGGATCCAAAAACGGCATCCACAGTAGCATGAACTAGGGGTCAAAGTATGCATACTTTTGGAGTGTTTCTACTGTGCTGGCACACAGCTCCTTCAGATGTCCATCAAAGATATTTTCCGAGTCTGCATCCAGTTTTAGGGTTTTGACTTGGGTCTAAAAGCAAATAAAACATAAAGCATTTTACATAGTATTTCCTTAATTTACTTGTCCTTGATATGCACAAATTTGAAGCTACACTAATCTTTTTTATGCCAAATAATTTCTTTTGTACAGAATGGTTTGATGATGCACAGATTCCTCTTCCTACCAGCTGAGTTTAATGGCGACAGACACTGCCTGTCTATTTCTCCAACCGTTCTGTACAGCAAGAAAACAAACTGTTCTGTATGATGGATATCTTTAACCTTCATGCATAATAATGAATATTCATCAACAATATTTAATATGTAAGAGATAAAGATATAACTAAAATTATTTGTATTTTTATAGTCACTAATACCTTTATATGCTCTTGCATCTGGCAACAATGTGACTGTTGACAGACAAGAGTGAGTCCATCACTAGTTTGTATGAATATCCATAATTTGTACTGAGTGAGTGATATGAATGAGAAACAAGTAAATGAATACTTATGAGAATAATTGTACATAGACATGTTTCAGACAGCTGAACATATATTTAGTGTTGAAACGAGGAAACAATTCATTGGAGGTTGGAGACTGTTGGTCGTTACAAATCACTTGGTCACTTGCTTTATATACACCAACCACCACTCACTCAGCTGTTGCAGTGACGCTCGCTCACACACGCACTCCACTTTTTTTGTAGGTGTGAATCATCAAATTTGACATCGTAAAAGCACTGTCTAAGTTCACCGGACAAGCCCCTCATGAAGAAACAGAAAAAAACCGCTGAATATCAGAAACTGAACTGGAGAAACCATGATTGCTTAAGTGTGGTAATGGGTCCCCTACACAGATTGATCACATGCCCAACCTAGATGATTCAACAATAGGTACAATCAAGAGCAATGCTACAAAGATAAAGGATTCTGTTTACAAATCAGCATCATCATCAACAAAAATAACATCAGAGGCGAGGAATCCATCTGTGGAGAAAATGTTGGCCATATGGGTAGAGGAACAAAACCAAGAAGACAGTCTTAAGTTCTACAATTGTCTACGCAAAAGTGCTCAAGCCTGCAACAAGCTACAAGGGGGAACCTCAGCTGAGACATTCTTGGCAAGCAAAGGTTGGTTCGATAATGTCTGAAAATGGCAAAACCTGCACAACATAAAATCTACAGGTAAATCTGCCAGTGAGGACTATGCATCTGCTAAGCAGTTTCCTGATGAATTCAAATCTATTGTGGAAGGAGGGGGCACTTGCCATAGCAAGTGATTAATGGTGGCGAAACAGGTTTATTATGGAAAAGGATGCCAAAGAGAACATACACATCAAAAGAAAAAAACAGCCCCTGGTTTAAATTCCCTAAAGATAGGTTAACAATCTTACTGCGTACCATTCCCAGAAATCCTGGGCCTTGAAAGGCAAGAAGACCCTACCAGTTCATCGGTAGGAGAACAAAAAGGCATCACAGAGGACTGATTCCTGAACTGTTTCTGTGTTGAGGTTAAGCAATACTTTCAGGAGAAAAACTCAGCATTTAAGGCACTACTTATCCTCAACAATATACCGGGGCACTCTGCGCACCTCACTGATCTACACCCTAACACGTAAAAGTGATTTTTTGCCACCCAACATCACAACTCTAATCCAGTCCATGAATCAGGGAGTTATAGCCAGTTTCAAGATGTGGTATATGAAGAAGACAACATTGTAACTCCTAAATGCTACTGATGGACCTGAAAAGCCATCAGGTCACAACTTCTGTGTGACAATGCAATATTCTCCATGCAATGAATAGCATCAAGAGAGTGCGTGGAGTGGAATCATGAACACAAACACGAATAGTGAATGGGAATGCTTATGGAAGGAATGTGTATGCAGTTTTATGGGTTTTGAAAGTCTCTCTTCAATTGTTGTGCAAGTTGTTCAACTTGGAAAATCTGTTGACTTTGAAGACTCGAACGATGATGATGTGATATATCTGACTGATTCTCATCAAGAGGATTTGCTGGACATGACAAAACAAGAAAATTAAGCAATCAACTTTAATGCAATTTTTGAAGACTATTCTAGCACAGAGCATCTCCACCAGACCTGTGGAACTTACTGATGACCTTGACAGCACTCCATCTTCACCTCAGAATTGACCAGTGTGTTCTTTTAGTCAAAGGATTGTTTTCTCATGTTCATTACTTTACTAATCTGTTTACTAAATGTGTATTTCCAGCTAAATGATTTTGTTGATTTAAGCTCTCTTTTATAACAAATGATGGGTAAAT
>JACATO010000862.1:0-20081 GCA_018389105.1 Nautilus pompilius | reverse complement strand
TAAAAGTAAAGAAGTTTTAGTTCTTTCGTATAAATACATGGTTTGTCCACATCTGGTATATGATGTGCAAGTAGTCTTTATTGACAAATGATACTGAGTTACTAGACTGTTTCCATGTCTAAACAAGTAAAAATAGCAGATCTACTAAGTTTGAATTTTAGTAATTTAAGAGGTAATGTCTTTGGTGACCGACGCCAGCACAGGTTTCTATCCGGTTATAGACAGACTTTCTGACTGAAATGAAAAGACGGTTCTCAATTGAGACTGGGGGTCTTCTGACTGAAGTCTCAGCATTGAGTCCCAAACACAAGCTCTTCGTAGACAAGAATTTCTTTGGCTAATGGCTCGATACTATGGAGTGACTGAGGTGAACCTGACTGAAGAGCTACATCAGGTTCGGCGTCTGCTGGAACCAAAACAAAAGCAAGGACAGAACAGCGAATGACGCAGTGGAATTTCTAGCTCTAATGAGTAACTACTGCAATTGCATTTACAGATTTATACAAACTAATCTGCATGTCACTGACTCTGTCTGTGACATCTGCCTCTTGCGATCGGAGTTTCATTTTCCTCAGACGCCTCCAAAAATACCTAAGAAATAGCAGCGGCGATGCTTGGAACAGCAACTTGGCCCTGTTGGCCATAAACAGCCGGAGGAGCAGGCACTTGACATCCAGAAAATCATTGATGCTTTCACCCCCCCCCCCCCCGATCACAACAGCAGACAGATTGTGCTTCTCTAAAACCTCGATGGTGACTGCAGTTGAATTTTTTTAAAATTTGTGCGTAGACTAATGCTGTTTATAATAATTTACTATTTTCTGGTGGATGCCACAGTCCTTATGTTTCCTGCAAATCCTAAAATATTACACTTACTGCTATTAAGCCGACTGGTTTGCTTAGACTTCCAAGCGTGATTTCTGTTGATTTTTTGTTGTAAATTCAGTAGCCGAATTAACTGAGGTATTGGCACGGTCAGAGTACGATTTGTCCAACTCCCGGTAAAGCCTTGCATCTGTTGTTTGCCTTATTTGGCTTAATAATGGTGCATCTTTTGGCATTGTCTGTTTATGTAATGCGAATAGCAGCGGACATTGAGAGTTGGTGTTCTTTTTTTCAGTTGAAAGCATGCATTTGACGCTGATTACCGGATTGGTGCATGATTCATGTTGTACACTGTGGGTTGGATGCTCTGTTGGTTTGTTGTGCTGTGTTAGCCCGGGTTGTCTCCGATGATGTTGACACTGTCACAGTTCACTTCTATATTGAATCTATCACTTGCTGTTGCTTGTGAATCAATAGAGGGCATTTATAGTAGGCACATAATGCTTGAAACGGACTTTTGAACGCCACCCTCCGGCCTTGTGGATAGATATTACTGAGCAGTACATCATCCCTCAGCACCATCACTGAATGATTCAGCCACCACTGTGCACCAGCAAGAAAAAATCTCCGGCACCGCCACTGTTTAAAATGTGAGTAAATAGATAAGGTATGTTTAAAGGTATACTACTGAAAATAAATAATTTTTTCCAGGAATTATTCACAGACTAGTCAACCTCCCTCTCTGGATTCTCTGAATCTCGCCAGGATTTTCTCCGAAGGAAAAAAATTATCCTGAAAAATCGCTATTTATTTTAAAAAAATTTTCCATAATTTTTCTATTAATTGTACGTAAACAAAGTGAACTTGAATTAATCCTTATACTTCTGTTGAAATGATTTAATATGGAAATTTGCAGAGGCTATCCACGTGGTCTAGCAATTTCATATAAATGAATTTATAAATGATGGCTAATAATCATTTAGCAGACAGAGAAAGAAATCCTGGAGAAGTATGCGGGTTAATTTCTACTATCACGGAAAAAACCCTTTTATTATTAGCAGAAATTTCATGGTGATTTCTATGTAGACCTGCATCCTCCGTCTATTTAGGAAATACGTTGATATTCAGCC
The DNA here is from genome assembly GCA_018389105.1 of Nautilus pompilius. Lineage (NCBI taxonomy): Eukaryota > Metazoa > Mollusca > Cephalopoda > Nautilida > Nautilidae > Nautilus > Nautilus pompilius. The sequence continues at coordinate 18,126 of JACATO010000862.1, read as the reverse complement.
TTTTTGTGGGAATTTTTAATCCTTCCAAACTATTATGCAGAGCTGTTTCTAATTATTGGAACACTAATTTTTCCACACTATGAATACGAGATTCTAAAAACCAAAATATTTGAATTCTAAATCTGACAGGATTACCTCCCCTTAATCAAAAGAAACACCACATAAAAAAAAAATGACATTTTAACAAGATCGAGAATTACCCCAATCTCCAAAGGACGGCTAATAGATTTAATCTCTAATTTTTAAATAAATTATACAACATTGTATACGAGGAAGAGCCGCACAGCTGTTTCTTGCTTAACTTACACACATCAGCGATACCTTTCCTCCCTACCCTTTCCAGGCTGGAACCTGTAACTTTAGTGAACGTCTGACTGCGAGGAGTTACGCGCTATCCAATAGGTAGAGGGCATTAGTAGATGGCATGCGGCGCTGGTGTTAATACTGTGCATTGTTAGCGATTTAGTCGAAGGGAAATAACTCATTGTAATTTTAACCTTTTTTTGGTATATTTTTACAAATTCTGCAATAATAAAAATAAGACATTAACCATAACAAAATAAATGTTACAAATCTGTTTTTATATATTAAAAAGTCTAAAAAACCAAAATTCTACAACCAAATTTTTTAAGACAGAGATTGTGAGATTATTGTAGCATTCAGATTTTGAAATTAGACAAATGTTAAGAATATCATCAAAAATTAAATTGTTCATATCAGCTATATTGCTTAAATTAATGTTAAAAATATTTAAAGGTTGCAGTTACAAGACTAAACAGTGACTTCCTGCATAATGAAAATCCATCGGTCACATGAAAGCTAACATTTTGAGATACATCAATGTGGAAGTCGACTTTGAAGAAAATTATTTTTAACTGGACATGCTTATGGCTTAAATCTGTATTTCTCAAAGTGAGCCATTACTAGGTCATGAAAAGCAATTAGACCATAGGAAAGCCACAGTACACGTGAGGACAAAACACCAATTTTCACTATCAGATGTACAATTTCCTTTCGTATTGTAAATATTAGCACATTTTCAAACTAATTGACAGTTAACAGTAGGTCCCTGTTTAGTTCTTTGGCTGCTTGCTGATGAGTTACTGTAATGCTGTTGTGGTAAGGGTAAACTCCCTGGACCTTTAATCAACCATGGTACATATTCATAATGTATATCAACGTTTGGCACGAGGAGTTTGAAAAGGATCATTTGAGAAACCTGGGTTTATATGAAAGGCAGCTGATACCAACCAATATATAAGTGCAATACCTTTAATGCATAAAAAGATATGTTCTTAAAATATTTTAGATTACTATAATTCTTATCTGTTAAGTCAGATACCTTTGTTCTTTATTCTGTTCTCCAATATGGGAATAAATTCCATTAATTAACAATATCTTAACAAATGAGCAAAATCTTTTTATTTATGGCATTAATTATTAGGGAAAATTAAAAAACAATTACAAGTGCATCACTTGCTGTGATTATTAGTTTACCATAAAAATAATAGGTTTAAAAAACCTGAGGAATTCCGCAATAAAAACTATCACCTCCTCGCCCTTTTTTCATGGTAAGAGTCTAATGAAAAAGGTTTAGGAGAAATTAAATGGAAGAAGTCAGATGAGGAAGAGAATAGCTAGAATGTCAACTAAGCATTTCTATGTCATTGAATACTGCATGATGAAAATGTAATGTAGCTAAACTTTGCATGTATAAAAAAACAAATTCTCAGAAAAAGATAAGAAGAAATGGTCATACAATATTGGATTCAAACTCACAAAACTGCATTTCACCAAATAAGGTAGCCTTCCAAAAATAACCACCAAAATCATAAGGTAGTTGGCATATGGTGCTGGTGTTAATACTGTGCATTGTTAGAGAGTTAGGAAAAGGAACATAACTCATTATAATTTTTACCTTTTTTTGGTATATTTTTTTACAAATAATGCAATAATAAAATTGTGTTTCCTAAAAAGAAATTAACCATAACAAAATAAGTTGTTACAAACCTGTTTTCTATATTAAAAGTCTAAAAAAACCTAAATAAATTCTTCAACAAATTTATAAATTCAGACCTTGTGAGATTATTGTAGCATTCAGATTAAATGTCAAGAACATCATCAAAAATTAAATTGTTCATATCAGCTATAGTGCTTAAATAATGTTAAAAATATTTAAAGGTTGCAGTTACAAGACTAAACAATGACTTCCTGGCATAATGAAAATCCATTGGTCACATGAAAAAAAGCTAACATTTTGAGATACATTAATGTGGAAGTCGACTTGAAGAAGAAAAATTATTAACTGGACATGCTTATGGCTTAAATCTGTATTTCTCAGTGAGCCATTACTAGGTCATGTAAAGCAATTAGACCATAAGAAAGCCACAGTACACGTGAGGACAAAACCAATTCTCACTTATCAGATGTACAATTTTCTTTTTGTATTGTAAATATTAGCACATTTTCAAACTAATTGACAGTTAACAGTAGGTCCCTGTTTACTTCTTTGGCTGCTTTGCTGATGAGTTACTGTAATGCTTTTGTTTGATAAAGGTAAACTCCCTGGACCTTTAATCAACCTACGTCATTGCACCACCACCTTGGTACAAGGAGTTTGAAAAAGGATGACATAAGCCAAAAATATTTGAGAAACCTGGGTTTATATCAAAGGCAGCTGATACCAACCAATATATAAGTGCAATACCTTTAATCCATAAAAAGAATGTTCTTAATATATTTAAGATTACTATAATGCTTATCTGTTAAGTCAGATGCCTTTGTTCTTTATCCTATTCTCCAACATGGGAAATAAATTCCATTAATTAACATTATCTTAACAAATGAGCAAATCTTTTTATTTATGGCATTAATTATTAGGGAAAGTAAAAAACAATTACAAGTGCATCACTTGCTGTGATTATTAGTTTCACCATTAAAATAATATATTTTAATACAGGTTTAAAAAACCTGAGGAATTTCACATTAAAACGATTCATAGCTCCCTTGTAACCTTTTCACCCTTTTTTCATGTTAAGTCTAATGAAAAAGGATTAGGAGAAATTAAATGGAAGGAGTCAGATGAAGAAGAGAATAGCTAGAATGTCAACTAAGCATTTCTATGTCATTGAATACTGCATGAATAAAATGTAATGTTTCCAAACTTTGCATGCATAAAGTTTTCACCTTTTCTTTATAAGTCACACATCAAACAGTTATCCAACAGTTAGTACTCACCTTGCATATCTTCCCTAATGCCTAATTTAATAGAAAGAATCTAGGCTAAGGGAGATAACTCACCGGTGTTTGTTCTTTGTTTTAAATTATTTTTAAAAAGTTGTTTTTTTTTAATTCTAAAAAATACAAACAACACAATGAATTTTTGAAAAATCACTTTCATATTCCATACTATTTGTAATTTATAATTAGTTATTTAAATGACATTTATTAAATCTAAGACTTTGTGATAATGGCAGACAAGACAGTTGTTTGCAGTCATCTAACAAAACCAACACCAAATGTTAATAATAAGTATATTTACTGCGTAGTGGGCATCATCATCATTATCACAGCTACACTTAGAAGCTTCTGCACTTGAACAAGTTTGTGAAAGACCAAGAAGATAGCTATCTGAATTATTTCCATGCAAAAATGTTCCGTCTTTCCCATCTGGCCCATTCCATTATAACAGCAGTGTTCCATATAGTAAAAGAAAAATTAAATATCTTTCCATTGTTTCTTTGTTTTTTATATTAAAAGTTTACATAAATATGATCAGCCACAATTTTGGAAGCAAACAAGTAACTGTCAACTATTAAATTGTAATTAAATTATTGGTTAAAATAACAAATCTATGAAACGGTAGATAGATAAATAAGAATACTAAATACATTTAACATATTTATACTCGAGCCTTCACAGACATTAAACAAGTTGGCAATGTCATGTGCTCTATACCAGTATAAAAGCAGCATTAACCTATCACAAACATTGCAAGCCTTGACCATAAGAATGGCCAAAAGAAATCAACTTTATCGGAAAGCACACGATGCTATTTGTACTTTGAATCAAAGACTTTACTGAAAAAATAAATAGCAAAAAAATAACTTGGAACATCTGCAACAAAAAAAGCCGAATAGAATAAATTTGATAAAAAAAAAATGAAAGATATTGTGGAAGACGAACATATGAAGTTGTGGAGAAAATTGCAGTTCCCAAATTATAGTGCAGCAAACCAATTTCCCCCCACATCAGGAAAAATCTCCACTCTAAATATTTTACTGTGAAAAAAAAAAAAAAAAAGGAAAACATTTCTTCAGCTACAAAGAGGAAAATGTTCCAATGGGTAAAATTTCATGTAAACACGATGACTGGGGATTGGAAAGAAGGTATTACAGACTGAATAAAATGTGTCCTGTTGTGTTGAGATGCAGAGAGTCTGTTCACCAACAAGATGGGCAATACTTAACTGATGAAGCATGGCATTGGCATAATGGTAAATCAACTTAATAATTTTACATAATTAATGGAGCAATTTTCACAATATTTTATAATGGCGTGCAACATCCAGCACAATTATAACAAACTTCAGTATCTTGAAACTCAGTAACACAAGTCTATTTTAAAATCACAGCTACCAGGATGCCTAAACTTTACAAGACAGTTACCAAAGTAAAGTACTATCTGACTAAACATATTAATATTTTGTTCTCATTTATGTACTATCTAATATATTTGTTACCTGGACTAATAATTTTAATATAAAAACAATTTTTTTCTTCAAATTTCTTTTTAGCTTGCTTCAAAACTTGATGCTTTTTCAGCATGTATTAAACCTGAAAATACCTTTTTAAAACTGATACGCCACATTATTCAAGTTCAGTTTGTTTTTTTTTCTAAATTTTCCATACATTATATACAATCCATTATAAATGTTTCTTGTTAAGCACATTTATCTCACATCATAGTACATAATCTATTGAAAAGACTGAATTAAGATCAAGTTGTCTTGCTTACTTGCCAAAGAGAGCATGCATTTGAACCAGTAACACACTGCTGGCACATGGTTCTACTCTCTACTGTGTAGTGGCACCGTCTAACATCCATACTTAAGGTCCAGAGTGCAAATGTAAGAATTCTGAACAGCGCTATAAGTTGTTCAAAAGCTGCACTCCGCATGTTAGGCCATTAGCTGTTACCTGAAAAATAAACAATAAATCAATGAAGATAAAGTTTGGCAACACTTTGGAAATTTCAATGAAGAAATATAACTAAAAAGTGAGAGGGTTTTTTTCTGAAAAGACGGCACACAAATACGCCTGTTCAGAGAAGATCCCTTCAGCTAGGAAATGCTGCTTTTGTTTAGCAGAACATTTGAGAGAGATTTGCTGATACAGGACATAGTGTGGAACACATGATATAATAATTTAAAATATTAGATCATAGTCTAAAATTTGGGGTAAGAAATTTAGCACATTAACAATTATCTTTTTTATCGGCACTACCGTGATTAACCAACTATGGCAAAATAATTTGCACCAAGCTAGCTTTAGAAATATAAATAAACAAACTACTATGAAGAAAAAACATATCTAGAATCGTTCTTTAATTTCTTGGTGTAGTCACATTTTACCATTTTCCCACTGCACAAGTTAAAGAAACTATTAGATAGTCAGCAGCAGCTTTACAGATCTATTTTTTAGTGGTATATATCAAAAATAAAATTTCCCTCCCTTTGTCTGTAACTGCAATTGACTTTTAACAAACAAAAAATATAAAGTTTAAATACCTTTTCAAAGTTCAACTTTTCAGTGCTGTATTCTTTTGTGGTCAACATTTTAGTTTCAACTTCTCACAATAATTACTGAATGAATGATTGAAGTATGGTCAGAGCTGTAATTTCTCTGAATTTTGTCCCGAAGATTCCTACATGATACATGAAAATCCTGTAGGAAAAGGAGAGATCTGATTTAACTTCCGTAAAGAGACTTTTACTCGCATGAAAATTATCATTACAAAGCATCATACACTACACAAAAAGTGTATTGGTTTTTTTCTTAGTATTACATGGCATACGAGAATAGAGAGAATTGAAAAGTGTATTGAAATTTTTCTTTGTATTAATCCGCTCAGAGACGGTAACCTTTAAAAAATTCCATTTTAACTTCGAAGGAGATACAATAAAATATGTTTACACGCATACATACACAATACACATGTACACACATGTATGCATGTGCACTAAAAAATTTAAATATAGACCTATCGTGACTTTAGTTATTCTACACATATGAATAAAGTTTATAGTTCCATAAAGGAAAATAAACATGCACACTTGTTTCAACACCTCGAATGAAAATTGCAAGCTGTGTCACATCAGTTAATCCATACTTTCATCAATTGCAACCTAAAAAAAGCAACAAAGGACTTGACTTTGTCCTTCAGTTGACTGTTGAGGTTCTCTGATAAATCAGTAATTCTCTCTGCGACTGTTTCTTGAAAGGCTTGTTTGCAAAAGCTTGGCTTTTATTCAGACATGATACTTCTGCAGACATCAACATGCATTTTTTTTCAAAGCTCTTGTCCAAAGAGGACCTTGATGATACTGACTGCTAATTTTTCAACAAATTTTCTAATTCAGCAACTTTGTCCTCGTGTAACTTCCAAGTATAGTTAACGTACTTCAAAGCAAGATTAGTGTTATAATGTCTCTGAACGTTGCACACTTTGGCACAGCAACCTGTTGTTGCAAATCAAGCAAGTTGGCATTGCATTCACTTCCACATAGTAGTACAAATTTCTCCACTTTTCTGAATCACATGATTCTTTGTCTATTTTTCTTTTCTTTGATAACATAATTATATGGGTCCTTATTAATGAGTAAAAAAAAAGTTCTTTCAATTAAAAATACTTTGCACGATTTGATATATATTCCAAATGCATGGCAGTGGGTAACTGATAATATCCCCTTTTTAGGTATTGTGGTCAATGAGCACGATTCCTCTTTGACACTTTCTCGGCTCACTTGCTACTGTCTGTTGGTAGCTAGTACCTCGGTCTCCTGTGTTGTCAACTAGTAAATTGAGACTAACAAGGTCAAATTCCTCTGGGTATTTTATACTCATCACAGTTTGAAAATCTGATCCAGTCGATAGCTTGATCAGCCTGCAGATCTTGTTTTCATTGGATAAAATGTGGTGTGGGCCACCAAACAAAGAATGTGTTACTTAGTTTCAAACAGTGGGAGCGAAACAATTTAAACTTACGATAGCTAGTTCTCTATACAGTAACTAAATATTATTATACTGGGCTTTACTTCCTTTATTATATATCTCATCTCTTTTCTTATTATTTGTTCTATTGTTGGGTGAGGATCTATCATATTGTGCTTTTAAATGAATACAATAATTGTACTTTCTTAAAAAATCAGTCCTCTGTTCTCTTTGTTGGCTAGAGAGAGAGAGAGAGAGAGAGAGTGTGTGTGTGTGTGTGTGTGTAGATCAGTAAACCTGTGTCTGCCACTTACCTCTCAACAATTGTTTCGACACAATCAGTCTTCTGTACACAGATCTTCTACCATCAACATTGTGGGTGCTATAAAGGATGAGATCCAATTTTGTTTTACTAGTTCAACAGGGTGAGGTGCTTGAAATGTGTCTATTACCATGTGTGTGCTATCATCTTTACAGAGGATGTGCAAATAAAAGGTAGAAGGGCCGGCTGCCGTCAGCCTCTCCGTGAGCTGTATGTTTGACACCCCTTATTTAGACCATAAGTTTCCTGATGAACTCACAGTTCAAATTCTCTGTATAGGATGAGCAGACAAATCTCCAGCCAAACTGCTGCAAGACTTAAGGCAAAGTGACCTCAAAAGTTTCCTGGCTTTACCATCTACAAATTCTCAATTATTGCAGAGATAACAAAAAAAACTTAGATCAACAATGCACCAAATGCCTTGTCCCCTAATGACAGTTGAGTCTGATCTGGTGCAACAAACTGACTTTGACAACATTGCACATAATTTTCTTCCCTCAAAGCTCAGAAGGAAGCAATCATCTAAAAGACAGGACATAAGTTTTCATGAGATTTGTTTTTGTATATTTTCACATTTGGTTACATAAGGCTATAGTATTATTAAAATGTAGCTTCACTAGTACATAAAAAGATACATTTACAGCAGATATTTAATGTTTCAGGAATGATAAACCATTGAGATGTATTGTGTATATCGCTTTATAAAAATCACTGTTAACGGTATTAGCTGGTGTGGCCTGTATGTTTTTTCTTTTAGTTTACAATGTTAAATGGGTTTTTTTACAGCTACAGGAATAATACAGATGAAAATCAAATTTGTTAATAGCTCTCAGTAAACAAGAGATAAGATCACTAAAACTAAAATGACATTTGTTATGGAAATCCAGTAATTTTATTTGGCCTTCTGTGTGGAAGAATAGAGCAGTTAATTTAGACAGAGCACATCGTGATTTATTATTAATGTAGCATGAAAACATCTAACAGGGTCTAATTATTAATTCATTTTGATACGTTCATGTTTTAATGGATGTGAGGGACAACGTTTTTGTGCACAGGGCTCCAATAAATCTTAATCTACCTCTGAGCATGGGATGTGTGTGTGGAATTTGAAACTGGATTCTATTGGTCAATAATTGAAAAATATTCAGATGTGCCAAGAGAAAGTTAATATACAGCTCGCAACTCAGCCAAAAGAAAATGCTCACCAAAATACTGTTTAATTGTAGGTTTCACTCAGTGTTGCATTGTGGGAATGTTTTCAAAATTGTATCGAGACAGTCCCAACAGCTTCCATTTACCTACTACATGTTTAAAATATGAGAAAACCAATTATATATATATTGTTTCTTTTATCCATTACTTGTTAAATAATAAATTTTTGTTTCAGTTAAATTTCACTCTCTAACAATGTAATTCTAAGTCAGACTTGCTGAATTAAAGCAGCTGTGAAATACAATAGTCCCTATGGGGACAACTGGAGAAGATGCCTTACACTACCAACCACCTCGGAAGCAGCAATCATATTCCAGTAAAACTCACTACAAAATCAGAGCAACAACAATCACTTTCCATGTCATCAAACCCAATTGGAGCAACTGCCCTGTGATGGGTTAGTGCAGCATATAGAACACTGGCTTGTTATGGTTGCAACCATAGTTTGGTCTCTCATGTGACTGGATCATGGTGGTTCCTCTTGTTCTTTCGTATTGGTTCACTTTTAATTGCGGTGGGAATCTTATTTTAAAGAAAGATTTCTTTTTACTCTCAGCCAAATGAGAAATAAAGTTGACAGCTATCTTTTCCTTTCAACATCCATTTATACTTACAAATTCAACATGTTGAACTGAATGTCTGTTTGATCAAGAAAACTCTAAAATCATGCAATGTCCTTTATAGGTGATTTTTAAAGTGTAAACCCTGGCTGTATATTAATTTTAAAATATGATTAAAAACTTTAACTAATTTAAATAATCCAACTAAGAAATAGTGTTTAAAAAAAACTGTTTCAATAAAATTAATCAGAACAGCTTAAAAGCATAATTATTAAAAAAAAACAGACTGACTTATTCAGAAATTTTAAATTATTAAAATTTATTTTAGAAAAAGCAAACTTTAGTAATGTAACCATAAGATTAAAAACTGAATGATTATATCTCTGGATTTAGATTTTCTCAACATACTTATTTAAAATGGATTACATTAAGCATTTAAAAAATATTGTTCATGCATGAAAATGGCTGTAACCAGCTCACTGTATTTTACACTTTACTCAATATAGTATTATTAATTGACTAAGCATTTCTTTGATGTCTGTTTCTGCATAAAACTACCATTTTCAAATGTTTTCCTGGGAATTTTAAACCCTGGTAAAATCAAAAAAAAAATCTTATATTACCTGTTACAGACCTAGATCTCAGTACCAGTAGCAATAGTGTGGACAAAGAAGACTGTTGCCACCAATTTGGATATCATGTTTTGGATCAAAAGAATGAGGAGCCACAGCTGGAAAAAACAACAACAGATGAGTGTTTAAACATCTTTTTCTTTCATCAAACTTTGGAAAGTCTAATATATTCATTTTAAAATTTAATGTATACATGCATGGGCCAATTGTTTTTTCCTCCTTTAAAAAAGAAAGAAAAATAAACAGTTAAATAATTCATGTTTTTCATTTGCATGCTGTTTTACTTTGATTACAGTAGCAGAAATTCCTTCTTTGCTGGTACTGCAGCTCACAAGTATTTAATCTTGCTATATTGTTGCAGAGTTGTAGTCTGAAGCAACATATGAAAAAATTTTCTATACCCTTACTTTTTTTAGATGATTTTCAGATTAGGATAAAAAGCAATCCTTTGCTCTTGCTAAATATCCACATAGAACTCCTTCCTGACACGTTCTTAAACCAAAATTTTCTATTGTATGTTTGTACAAAGAGTTCTGTGATAATGCTTTCACTACTGTAATAATATTCAAATTTCATGGTATTATTTCAAGTCATCAATAACAATAATGAAAAAATTAAAGGTCTGACCAATGAATTACTGAGAGTTTTCATTGCACTCTTTTTCAGTCAATACCAAAAAAAGAGTGTAACCAAGATCAGTTTAGTTTGTGGCTGGTATTCACATGTGTGTTGTCTGTTTTAATTCGTTTACAATATTACAAGAGTTATTTTCTTTTTTAAACTTTGACAATTGTAACAAATAAAAATTACCTTCTGTCCAAATGTCACCAGCAGGAAAGTTATTCTCATGCTATCTTTATATTATTTATTAAAAAAAGTCACTAAGCAGCAGCACTTTTTAAAAATTTGCTGGACAGTTTCTGAATATTCTGAAAAATGGTAAAATAAATGTATGTATTATCATATGTCAATAGATTGTGAAAAAAGAATGAATTCAGTGTTATCAATGTTCGGCTGTACAGATCTCAAGATAAGTAAATCAATTTAAGAAGAAACTTTTAACCAAATTTACAACCTAAAGTATTGGTTAATAAGTAATTTTTTTCCCAAAAGAATTTAAAGTTTTGATCAAAAGATATGTGCTTATTCAATTTAAACAAAATTTTATGTTTAGTCTACTTCCTTTACAAATTCTTTGTCACAAAAGATTTTATTAAAGAGAATTAGGTAAACAATTAGAAAGACTGGGCTACCCATAAAAGTGACAACTACATTAAACAAGATGGAATATAAAATTACCACATTATAATGCATATATTCATTGCACTTAAAATACATTTGTATAACAAACTAATGGAAAAAAAATTAGCAAGAATATAAACTTATGAACTAATTAACTGAAAATGCATAAATGATAGAGACAGTAATACAATTATGAGCCATTGATGCCATATATAATAATAGTCAAGGTATTTGATATTAAATGAGAAACTCTAGGAAAATAAAACATGTTAAAAATGGTCTAGAAGTAAAAATGACTTAATGATTACATTCAATTTAGTTTAATAGTGGATTTTAAAATATCTACAACTGCATTTATTTTACTAAAACTATTGTAAGATTCACTGTTTCTTTGTAGAGAGTGGATGTCCGTCGTATCTCAAGGTTGCTGAAGACAAAATGACAAGACCTTAGTTTTATAACACCCAAGTATGTTTGATTACTTACATTCAAGCATTTTTCTTTGAATACATCTAACTACAGCTTACATAATTAAAAAAACATTTGGCCATACAGCCATCTTCATCAATTTTCCTGTTAGTTTATATTTTATACACAATTAGATAAAAATTATAAATTTTTTAAAAAATCATACAAGTGCATTTATTTTATCTTTGAACGATGACGGTCAGTGTTCTTGTTTATTTAATTTTGTTTTCGGTCTCATATTTAAAGATATTATTTGGCACAATCTTCTTTTGAAAATATACAGCATAAATTTAGGCTAAATGTTTTATTTTGTATTAACCCAAGAAATTTGTATAATTAGTAACAGTAGATACGTATAAATACAATGAAAGTAGACGTGTACTCACAGCTGTAACAACAACATAGTAAAGAGCAGTGGTTAGGTAAAGAAAAAGCAGTTAGTCAACATCGTATGATGCAGAGTCCACTCTCTGGCAAAGAACATCCCATTTCTTCCCTCAGAACAAGCACCACAGAGAAAAGTGCTGATATCTGACGACTGTACAACCTTCACAAGAAAAAAGATCTTTTAAATATTTTAATTATGTTAAAAATGTTTACTGAATTTTTAGAAAAAATGTTAGCTGTGTATAAATCCTTAAAAAATGACATAGAATTTACTGTTTCATTCTAAAGATATTTGTATTGTTATAAATGATCCATCTTTTGATAAACAAAATGCAAGTGAGAAATAATGCAGCAACAATATTTCAGAATGTTTGCTTAAGCAGCAGATAATTTACAAACTGCCTTTTCGTTTTCTTTACATGGATTATTATTATTTTAAATTTCGAAATTAAAAACGTAAGAATTTTGACAACAGCTAATAGAAATTTTAAAATGTTAATAGTGGCTTTAGAAAAATGTAATCCAGACATTTCCAATAGCTGTCTTACACTAGAACCCTTTTGTGTGAGTGTGCAAAATTGTTAGCAGCAGAATATCACATGGAAAATGTAGCAGAAACTTTAGTAAATAAATATCTTTATCATATCTAAGTTGATTAACCAATAAATAAATAAAAATTACCTGGCTGCATAAACATAGCAGCAGTAAATGTGAAACGTCAAGATAGAGAGGATATTCTGTAAGTGAAAATCCAAATACACCAACCACCAACCAGTGATGTGTACCAAAGAACTGAGTCCGGCACAGGTCCTATCAGTGAGAGGTTCCCTAAAACAAGTACATAACAATAGATACTGACGCTATGTTACTTATTGTATGTAATGGCTGTCTTGTATATATAGCAAAGTTATCAGAATTCCTATCACTATATTTCAGTGAAAAAGAGAAATTTTAAGATTTGTTTTTCCAAAACAAAACAAGTCAAGCTACCATTTTATTTTATCCCATTTTAAATAAAATCTTTATTAATTGCGATCCACCATCTAGAAACAAAACATTTAAATGTTTAATTTATGCCACAGAAAAGATGTAGAACAAAAATATATGGAGAATTTTTAAATAATGATAGCAGTTGTTCTGTGACAATTTGGATGTTGAGTCAATAAAATATATGGAATTCATTTTTAATAATGACTTGAATTTTTTTTGAAACTAACAAAATAATTTTAAAAATACTACAATAAATACAGAGCATTTTCTATTGTAAATGAAACTTATTTCTTGGCAATGTAGTAATTAAGAAGAGAGGAACTGATATGTAAAGAGGGCATAATGTGCCCAACAAAGAAAATTGGTGCAATTTTAGAAACTTTATTTGATATAAGGAATAATAAAATTGAAAACTAAAAGGTGATGCATCTTTCTCTCACTCACACACACACACACACACACACACACACACAATGGACAGTAAGATTTCCAAAAGAAAATATTACAAAACAAATGCAGAAACAGAATCTAAAAGGATCTCAAAAGTAAAAGGAAAATCATTTTAAAAAATTATTTTTGTGACGCATCTTTCAGTATCTTAGTTTTATGCTAATGAGTGCAAATTATTCTCTTAGCGTGCATTACTGTGAATCAGGGACCACAAAGAAAACAGCTGGATTAACCAAAGATGAAGAACCAGAGGAAAAGTTGCTTTCTGGAAAAAAAATCATTAATTTTCTTTGCATATTAAAAGTTAAAAAACAAGTGGTTTCACTTATAACAAGTCCATCACAGTCCAGTGAACAATGTACTCTCTCCATTCTTGAACTGACTTAGACAAATGTAACTCTAAATAAACACCGCTATCTCTAACATTTTTTCTTCTAAGGATCCAACACTGAACAGGCAAGAATTTTACATTTGGTTTTCCTTTTCTTCCACAGGCTACGTGGTTTGAAATTAAAAACAGCAAACAAGAACTGATAAAATGTTCATTATTTGCTTGATAAACAGTTAGTTTTTCAAAATAGATATCAGGAAGAAAGAGAGACTTTATTTTGTGCACCAAAAAATATATATATATTATATTATATTACATTGCAGTGTCCAGAATGTGTTCTGCTATATATATATATATATCACTTTTCAACAAAGATACAAAATGCATTTTTCCACCTTTTCTTCTGGCTTATCATATCAGTTATCTATAATGCTGATGTATTATGAGTCAAATTGTCTTCAAATGGTTTTTCGCCTTGCATGGAGGAACTAAAAAAAAAAAGAAAATCTTATAACACATAAATCGAGCGAACATGTGGGAAGGGGAGGACTGCCCATCATCACAGATCAACTCTGAATGGGAGACCTGCTAGAAAATAACCAGTTTCCTGATTGGTGCATAGATTATTTCAAGCAAACTTCAGTATGATAGCTTAGTTTGGAATGGTCAAAGAAAACATAATCTGGCTATCCCAAATCTGTTTGGACAGATGTGACACTGAAATTTACTTTTATGTGGACAAGTTGTAATATCACTCCAAACTTCACAGAATATATCACCTGCGAAAACACAATCAAGCAACAATGCTTCTTTTCCTTCAACATAATACAACTGAAGATGTTTCTTGCACTGTTTCTTTAAGATCATTAGAAGGCAATGCCAACACCTTGATAAAATGATTGTAGTCACAAGTGATAGTTCTAAAAGTTAATTTCTCTAACAGATTCATTAGTATTTTTTCTCTCTCTCTCATCATTCATTGGTTTGTAGCCAATATCATCTGTGCCCATGACTCTCCAGACATTTGCATACATAATAAGCTATCATTCCTAACTATTCGTTGATTATGTATGCAGACAATCCTGATCAACCTTGATTACTGCATGTTAAAACCTATTATTCACAGCAGTCAGCATTGTGTGCTACACCACTCCACCCATTAAGGATAAACAGTTACCTGAAACAGACTTTCTATGAAGATAATTCAAGTGAAAGTTGCACATCTGTTAATAACTTTAGTGTATGCAGCATATTGCCTGCAAACTTGGCAACTGTCCACTGGATGCTGGCATGCAGAAATGCATTTAATGGTACCAATGTTTACTAGAACTAGGATGGTGGCCAATGGTATAAGTGCAAGAGATAGCAAATAACTGCGCAGTTTCTTTTTTAATGGAGGAGGTTAAGTTTCCCAGAATTCATTGCAAGACAATCTGATGGCAACATCCTATCATGGACGACTATACACATGGTGCAAACATCAAGATCAGCAAATTAGTGTCAGAAAGAACCATATCATGAGAGAGATTTTTCTCAAGAACTGTTTATCAGTTTTGAGAGCATTAAACTATTCCATTAGCATCTGGATTTCATAAAGTGTCAACATACTGGATTCCATAAAATATGGACAGGTTTTAAGAGCATAGACGTCTGAAAATCTTTACTGAGAGAAATTGCATCACAAATAGGATTTGATTTTCATGTATGAGGAGTCACAGTCCACTGATATATACTCAAGTTCTACTATTCCAGCACCAGCACCAAGGCTCACTTCCCCGAGCTAAGTTCCTGTATTCAGCCTAGAAAGTCATGAGCTATAGTGTTTTAGGATGTAAGAGGATGGCTTTTTGTCAACTTTCTGGAAAATAGTGATGTGATCCAAGCAAGATAGTAGATTAACCTTTCACAAAAGCTGCAATTCACAAGGAGGCACAAAATGATCAGCAAAAGAGAGTCTGCCTATAATGCCTGCCCCTTTTTACAGAACTGGGTTGAGAAGTACCTGTCCATCCTATTTATAGCCCAGACCTGGTCCTGACTGAGTGCCACCCACTTGGATCACTAAAGATACATTTGATGAATCAGTAAATTAAAACCAACAAAGATGTGAATCCCAAAGAATGAAGTTCTACTAAGCAAGTGCATAGGACTCGTGCACTTATCCCATCTATATGCAGTAAAACTCGATTTGACAGATCCCCACCCAACGGCCGCTGCCTGGTCTTCTGACAAAGGTCCACGTTGAGCTGTGTGGAAATTGCTTTGCTTGGCCGCATTTTGTGCATAAGTAAACAGGCCGTGTAAACGTCTGGATTTAACGGGCTCCCCTCCCCTATTAGTCCGTTAAATCAAGGTTTTACTGTATATATAGTTATGTAGATATAGATATGTATGTGTATATATGGAATGAGTATGGTTTGGCTAGTGTATCTCATACACGAGGTCTGTCGAAAAAGTATCCGACCTTAGGCTGGGGGGGAATTACGTACTTGGTGGGGTTCAATTGCTAATCCCCTTCAAAGTGGGCCCCTTGTGCCTCCACACACTTAGCCCAGCAATCCTTCCACTGTTCGAAGCACATCTGGAATGCTTCTTCCGGAATGGCTCTCAGGAGGAGGACGACGACTCGCTGACAGGACTCCTTTGTAACTGTTTGTCCTTCTGGTGCCTGTTCGCGATGCCAATGCCTCGGTAGTCAGCATCACCTTGGTTTCCGGGTCGTACCCGTACAGCCAGGTCTCATCTCCAGTTATCCCGGAACTCAGGATCCCTGCTGGCAGCATCCAGCGGGTCCTGCGCAACCTCAACATGAAGTTGTTGTTGTTGTTGTCCCTGAGAAAGCAGCTCGGGCACAAATTTCGCTGCCCCTCTCCGCGAGCCCAAATCCTCCTTTAAAATTGCGTGTGTAGAGTCTTTACTGACCCCAGCCCCGTCAGACGACGGCCCTTCATCATCAAGGTCCCCACTTTCTCGATAACAACCACACCCCAGCTTGTTGACGGCCCCTCCTCCTCCTCCGGTGAGCGGCCATCTTTGAACCTGTTGTGCCAACCATTCTTCTATCTGGTACCACCCATGGCACCATCACCAAAAGCCTGTTGAACTTTGCGAATTGTTCCTGCCTGGGTATCTCCGAGCTTTTGGTAAGATCGCTGCTCCACAGGTTCCGCCATCACGGAGTAAGAGGTACAGCGCCTCACACAATGGCTGACCCGTCCAGCCAGCCAGCCCGCCAAAAACCGCGCATGCGCACGAAGGCACGCGCCTCCCACTATGCTCACTTCCGCCTCCCTAACATCATTACTTCCCAGTCGGATACTTTCTCGGCAGACCTCGTGTGTCAGTTTTAGTGATTAGAAGTATAAATCGAATCACACATGCATCCAAAATCATTTGGAACCTGCACTCTACTGACATCACACTCATAAGGCGCAATTCCTGGTCTTTCATAAATACTCCTCAGATATAAAAATTACCTGCAGACAACAGGTGCGTCCACAGGTGGATGTGACACACGAAGAATTTTTCTAAAAACTGATTCGAACGATGACTTAGTTCTAGTCCAACAGGAGGGAGACCCTGTCATCCGGTGTAACAATATTTTCAACAGATTGGCCACATTCTATGATTAAAAAAAGAAAAAGTTTGTATATTTTTTTCCTGAGGACTGTAAAAAAATTCAGCAACAAAGCAATCTGTACAATATATTTTAATATGAACCATTTTGGGCTGCTGAAAATGTACCCCTGAATGTTATCAACACTAAAACCTTAGTATTTTAATTATACATAACAAACAAAAAGTTTGAAAAATGGTGTGTGTGAAATAACAGTCATCTATCAAAAACTAATTTTAATGCAGTATCACGTGTTTGACATTAGTATAAAAATTCCAGCTGGCAGAAAATCAGCAAGTTTTGAAGGCAAATTGACATTGGCCTACAGCAAGTCAAGATAAACATATCCAGTTGTAGCCATTCACATGCTGATTTCATTCTAAGAATTCTGTGAAGGCCAGCAGACTAAAATCTGGATTTGCCAAGATTCAGGTCATCTTCAAATTTGCAAGCCAATGTTGTTGACAACAAGACAAACATCCCTGGTTTCAGTATTCTAAACCAAGCAGAAAAAAAACACAAGGGTGGAGATAAACACTTGCTTACTACAAAAGACTCTACTAGATATCTTCGTTTTTAGATGTGGGAGCTGAGAGCCTACATGGTCCACTGATGAATAAAGGTGGCTAGAGATAGTAACCCAAACTGAGCCAATCCAAAATGGCATACAAACATGGGCCTGCATCTTTAACTCTTCCAGTAGTC
>JACATO010000861.1:0-44881 GCA_018389105.1 Nautilus pompilius | reverse complement strand
TTTTTATAAAAAGGGGTTTTTCTACGTTATGCCACTGAAAAGATGGACTACATAACGTGTAGTGGCAGTGACGAAGGAAGATGTCCAGTTACAAGAATCGTTTCAGCTCTCAATGGCAGCCGTAGTTTATCAAGATGTCTTCAAATCCTAATATCTACCAACCTTTCGTACTAATCATATAACCGTGTTACGTTAATATAGAACTGCTTATTCTGTTCTTGAACTTTTAAAAATATTTTTTTACCAAAATACCATATTTCTACTTCGCTGTCGGCATATTCCGAATGTTATCTGAATCCAAAGGCGGCCAAATCGTGAGGCTAATGAATTACGACCGACACTCGCATAAATCGGAGGTGTCCATTCATGGGAACTCAATATACATATATATGGATTGTTTGTCGATCGCTGTGTTTTTTTATTCTAAGGCGGGTTAGTTTACGTGAATAAAATTAATTAATTCTCTCTCTCTCTAATTCGACATCTAAATTTACAGACTTTTAAAATATTAATACTAATTATCGATTAGTTTTGGTGCTGACGTTACCGACCAAAAATCTGCTTTTGGACACCACAGTCACGTGGTTTCGAGTTCTTCTGAAGAGAAAGCGGAAACACGTGGTGACGTCGTGATGTATCCAGCGCACCGCCCGACACACACGAGTTCCCGCGATCTTGACATATGCATTAATAATTTAAATCATTAATTTTTTTTTTTTTTAATCTTCATGTCGAATTTTGATTACTGCAAAGAAAACCTTTTTTTTTGGCTACACGATAAGTTAAGCAGTTTTATCGGTATCCATCTGTGCCTTAAGGTAAATTCTTGTTAACATTTTCTAAAATTCGAAGGATAATCGTAATACCTACAATTCACACGCGATCTCCTCCCGAAGTTGAGAAAATCGTAGCCGGAACTGTCAACCTTTTCCCTGAAGACATTCACTGCTCGAATGGGTCGGACTCGTCTCGTTTTTGTAAACGTAAGCCATCGGAGACAAGGCGATTTGCTTGTCGTGACGTTTGCAGCTGGTCTGTCTGACTTCGCTAAACTGCCATGGGAGGGAGGCACATCCGCTACAGATACACCGATTAAAGCTCTCACGTTAACTACTATTAATGAAGAAAACCGAGACTCGTGCACAACCAAGCCCAGTTCTGGGCTGCGCTTTTCGCATTGGAGAACATCTTTTGAATGGTTTGATGTAAGGAACTAATAAATTGGCTTGTAACTAATCAGGTAATTGCGTAACCATCCTAAGGATCAAGTTCGTTTTCTTGCAGCAACAGCAGTACTTTTTGTAGAGTTCCAGCATGAGTAACATTCGAAATTGCGAGCCGACCGCAACGAAAACCCTGTTACACGTCTTTTCGACGAATTGTCAATAAAAATGCACTACCTCCTCAAAAGTCAGGTGAACTGTGTATCAGAACACGAACCGTTAATTGAAAAGTTGTTGCTGTTACTTCGTTTCTGCATCAAAAATAGCCGCCTTTCGTGTGAATAACGGCTACACATGTACTAGGGATGCTGGAGAAATATGGTAACTTCAAAATATTTCCTCGTAAGTTCCCCCCCCCTTCCACAATTTCTTGATGGCTGCAGTGATACTCCTCTCTTGTGAGAAGAACTCCAATTTTCATCAAGTCACCCCTAGCAGAACAACTCCACAGTTTCGCGAACCCGCTGAGCTACAGAGCTTCTCTCTCCATCTCTCTCTCTCTGGGATCCTCTCTCTCCATCCTCTCTCTCTCTGTCTCTCTCTCTCTCAATCTCTCTCTCTCCATCTCACTCTCTGTCTCTCTCTCTCTCCATCTCTCTCTCTCTCTGTCTGTCTCTCTCTCTCTCTTCATCTCACTCTCTCTGTCTCTCTCTCTCCATCTCTCTCCTCTTGTTGTCTCTCTCTCTCTCTCCATCTCTCTCTGTCTCTATCTCTCTCTCCCCTCTCTCTCTCTATCTGTCTATCTATCTCCCATCTCTGTCTCTCTCTCTCTATCTCTCTCTCTCTCTCTCTCTTCTCTCATCTCTCTCTGGTCTCTCTCTCTCTCTCCATCTCTCTCTCTCTGTTTCTATCTCTCTCCATCTCTCTGTCTGTCTCTCTCTCTCTCCATCTCTCTCTCTCTCTGTTCTCTCTCTCCATCTCTCTCTCTGTCTCTTCTCTCTCTCATCTCTCTCTCTCTCTCTGTCTGTCTCTCTCTCCATCTCCATCTCTCTCTGTCTGTCTCTCTCTCTCTCTCCATCTCTCTCTGCCTGTCTCTCTCTCTCTTCTCCATCTCTCTCTCGTCTCTCTCTCTGTCTGTCTCTCTCTCTCTCCATCTCTCTCTGTCTGTCTCTCTCTCTCTCTCCATCTCTCTCTGTCTGTCTCTCTCTCTCTCTCTCCATCTCTCTCTCTGTCTGTCTCTCTCTCCTCTCTCTGATCTATTCTCTCTCATCCTCTCTCTCTGTCTTGTCTCTCTCTCTCTCTCTCTCTCTTCTCTCTCTCTCTCCATCTCTCTCTCTCCTGTCTCTCCTCTCTCTCTCTATCTCTCTCTCTCTCTCTGTCTCTCTCTCTCTCTCTTCTCTCATCTCTCTCTCTTATCTGACACTATTGTTGCCCTAGACTTGTAATCACCCAACCACGCACATAGTATCATTTCCCCCAAGGTTTACCCCTGACAGTTGTTCCGCCTATCCAAGTCCTTTTTTTATTACCAAGTTTTTTTTTAAAAAGTCATTTTAGCTGCTACCCAACCATCAGCCCCGCCTCCCTTGACCAGACGTGTCGTAGTAGGAGTTGAGATGCTTACTGTTGCAAAGGAATTGTGGCCAGAAAATAACTGGTGATCGTCACTTGTCAAGAAAGAGCTTGTTCTAAACATCTGAATCGGCATCCCATCGTCTTGTTCTACATCCCCCCTTTTTTTGTTTTTAGAGGTTATGGCTGATCCAATTGATTCTATTCCATGTACGGTTAATCATCCCTACGTGTAACTGCAACTTCTACCAGAATTTTCCAACCAGCTAAATGAAAGGCAGTAATAGACGACAATCTTGCTTTAATTTTATGATGCGTGGCTCATCTAATTTCTTATTATATTTTGCTGGACTAATAATATTTTCATTAAATATAAAGTGTTGAGAAAGCAGATAACACTGTTTTCCTATGGTGAGAGGGCTCATATTTTAAAATGTCAACGTGTGTGTGTGTGTGAGGTTTCTCTCTTAGTTGTACCTATCCATCGTTGACCAGCTCTTGAACAGATGAAAATTTCGTAAGTAGAGCTTCAAATAAAACAACAGCGATCTTCCTTTCTACTGAATGATATTACCCCCATGTTTTCGTTTCATCCTTATAATGAATAATCATGATTTTAAAAAAAAAGCAGAGCTATTCCCCCGTTTGCCTATTTCATGTGCAAGAAATGTGTTGTTTTAGACAGCAGGAGATAGATGATCTTACTACAACTTGTGGTGCGCCAGCTATCGGAGAAATGATTTCCTACCGGACGCACTATTGCCTTGTGGGAGTTCAGGGAAGACAACTATTACGGTAACAGCCCTGAAGCCCGCATTATCTTAATGCACAGCGGAATGACTCGTCCATATCACAAAATAATCCTTTAGCAACATATTAGGAGCCACCCAACCCCGCCTCCTCGCATAGCACAGTGGAACAACTTCTCAGGACAGGAAATGTTTTGGCATGGCTAATGATAAACAGCAAGGGATGCGGCTGCTACGGCCTGTCATCTCTCAATTCTTTGGCAAAGTCCCATTTTGTGATGAGCAGTGGAAAATTGCTCTTACACGAAATAATCGTCTTAAACATTTACCAGGTCATGTTCAAAGGTTCAGTTTGTATTGTTTGGCTCTCCCTTTTCTTTTTATAACCACCAGTAGAGTTCGCATTCAGGAGAATTTGGGCTAAAGAGAGAGGAGAACTGGTCGGCCAGCTCTCAGAACGCGCTCCTTGCTGACGGGGCTCTCTGGGGTTTAGAAGTCTATTCATTAAAAGGAAAGTTTGCTTTTTATTCATTTGCTTACTGGGTGTTGTAGAAATCTTTCGCAACCCTTCAAAAGTACACAGAGGAAAATCTATAAAAAATATAAAGACAAATATCAGATGTGTTCTCAGAATATACAGAATAAGTCCGCCATCTGGAGAACTGTTACCCGGTGACGGATGTTTGTCCGCATGGCCCTTACAACGCGAACTGATCGCCCGTGGCTTGTTTGTTTAATTAGAAGGTGGCCAGACTCAGAGGACTTCGTTCACAAACACGCAGAGATCGCGCCTTCCACTTTCCACCTCCCTTTTTTTCTGTTTGCCTGGCGATCGGCACCCCCAGAACGACAGGGAAGTTAAAACTGGCGAGCAGATGCTGCGGTCGGTGTCCAAATAGAGACACACGTGGGTCAGAACGGCGGCTCTCTCTCTCGCTTGTCAATATTGGTCCAAGACCGGGAAGATGAGGATTCGAAATTTCACCTTTTTCGGGAAACGAAGCGAGTGCAAACGGGCTGAAAGCCATTTCTAAGGAAGTAAATAACCTTGCTGGCTCATGGTAACAGACCTAAAAGGAATCATTAAATTATTGCGATAGTCTTTAATAGATACTCGACATTCGTTGACACTCGTCGTTGGTTGTCCCCCCCCCCCACTCAGCATCATTAGTCGTTACAACAAAAGTTCTAACTGTCTCTCGATTTCGAAGCGTCGCACACACACACACACACCTGTCTTCAGAATATTGTATGCCACGCCCAATTTATTCTACTAGCTGTTATCTCCCTCAAGAATTTATAAAAATGCACACCTTTTCTGAACGGGGACAACAGTCGCTCAAGGTTGTATTTTAGAAAAATACTAGAAAATTTGCACAATCGATAAAAAAATATTCCAATCCAGGTAAACGTTGGAAAGTACCGATATAATACTTCAGGAAAAAAAAACTCGTAAATAAGGAATAACTAAGTTATTATTATTATTGAGTAATTTATTCCCATGAATATTTATTTAGACTTTCTTATTTATCATTTATCTCTGTTTCCATTCTTTCAACACAGACAAATCTGGAGCTGGAAAATTATTAAACGATTCGTTTTTCGCAAATAAACGTGTTTTTTTAGGGTTCTCAGGTAATTAATTACCAGGAGAGAGTTTAACACACAAATGAACCTGAACAAAGTCAGCTGTTTTTCTTGTTTTTGTGATGGACAGAATTCATCATCTATCAGTCAGATTTATTATACGAACTTGTCTTCTCATTATCAACCTCCTCTGCTGACGTTTGAAATCTATGGACACCTTACAGAAGTGAGCTAGGAAAGGGAAGAGTAGGGACCAAGCGTGTGACCTGGTATGGGTAGGGAGTTCCAGAGCGGTGGTGCAAGCCAGTCGAAGAGTTATCTCCACCTTATGTATCCGGAAAATCCCGCGAGAACTCTCTATTTTTACACGACACTTTTAAAAAGCAACGACAGTATACGGCATACTCGATACCTTCTGATGGAGAATCTAGTATATGTACAATAATGGTAAAGCTACATGGTATGATGGAATAGAATACTGTAATAAAATAGAATGGTGTTTTGTTATCTCATAGTGCAGATGGATAGTAAAGAGGACTTTGAGGCAATGTTATAACAAAGGCCGATAACCCCTCCCTCCCACCACCCTCCTCTCTGTTTAGCCCACTTTCATGTGTTTACATACTCTGGTCGATTAGCAAAAAATTCCAGGCAGATACTAAATGATCAGTGAATAAATATACCTCAATGTCTAATCATATTTTTTCCCTTATTTATTTTACACCTATATCACTAATAATAAATCGAGTGCCACCACCATCGAAAAATCTACCTAACTGTTTCTTTTCGCAATAGTTCCCATGCTATAATATACAATATTATGTTATGATAAAAATTAGTACAGTACAGGATATCTGTATAGGATAGTATGATGGGAGAGGATGCTAGAGTACACGATGATGTCGAATAAACTGAGAAGATATGGTATGGCGTACAACTTTAAAGGGCGGGATAGTAGCACCCAGTACCGATTAGCATGGAATACAGATGTAAGTCAGTGGGTTATAGAAGCCCAGTAGATCTGAGGATTTCTCTTAAAAACTCTATAGTTAATCCCTACTAGTAACCTATCTGGTATATCAACTATAAAATCCTAAACAAGAAAAAAATAAAAAGCAAATCGCGTACATTTTATCATTTTCTAATATAAAGAACTGATTTAGATTCGATAAATTTTCATATGCATAAAAGTCTGAACATCTTTTGGCCAAACACTGTATTATTGCTGAAGGAGAAAGTTAGTGACTAAACCAACTATTTAAAAAAATCTAAGGCTATCGTATGTATTCTAGACGCTAACAGTAGCCTACATATAAACTCTTTTACTACCGAAACTGTCAGTATGTGTTCAATGGACGTGCGCAATTGCATTCTATTTTTTTTTTCTTTTCTAACTGGAAAATAAGAAAGCGTCTTCATATCTAAACTCACTGACCTTTTTACTTTTGCTCGTCGTCCCAATTATTCCGGGTGTTCATTTGTATTCATTCTGATTTTCATGCTTTTTTTTTTTACAGGAGTTACCTCCCTTCCATCATTAAACAAGCTGGGAGAAAACATTTTATGAATCCTATCTGGGGAAAATTTGTTTTCATGTCACTCTCTTTTCTTTCACTGAGCCAATATCCGCAAATCATGTGGATGTTTTGTCAAACCCACTGTCAAAAGAATCAAATGTCTTTTTCATTCTCGCTAATGAGCGAAATATTACGGATTTGCATTAACAACTGAGTTAATCGGATTATAACCCGACGAGATGGCTACGTCTCTCTGGTCGAATAACAACGGCGCCTCCATGATGCTGTACTTCTAATATCTTAACTTCATGTGAATTCTCAAAATATCTTCCAGACCATTTCAAGCCAATAAGCTTTCTCTTTATACAGAAGCCATTCCAGTTATGTAATTAGGACAGGTGGCACAGCTAGAAAGTTCTGAGGAGCTATCTCATAAAAACAGTTTATCAAGGTCAGGAGTTTTAGATACCAGCCAGTAGCGTAACCACTTCAGTTTGTTATTTCTCTATTGAAGCCATCCTTAGTCAAGCTTTTCAAAGGTAAATTAGATGCGCACACATCTGAAATTTCTGGATGGCTTACAACACATTCCAGGCTGTTTATCTTTTTCCTTCCTTTGTTCTGAAATGGCGCTGAAGTGGAAGATACTGACTGAAGGAAGCAGTGCTTACTGATAGAGAGCGATAATAAAAGACCAGTCATGACTTCAGTACGGAGTGTGCTAGAACGAAACCTTGCAGGTGCGATGAAAATGTGACATCCAAGTCTGCTTTCACAATTAGTATATTTATATATTTTAAAATTATATCATTAATTACTAATATTCTATTAAGACCATCCAGTTTATCTTAGAGTGGAACTTCCGGGTTTTAGGGACGTGATCACGTGTCCCACCGGTAATATTTGAAGGATAAGGCTAAGGACCTCGGTCTATTCGCTAGAAACGATAAGCGATCATCACCAAATTTTTGCTGATTAAAAAGTTTTACGCTAACAACCATTTCCTTGCACATCGCTCCTACATCAGTACCAGCCGTTCTTTCTTTCCTCACTACTTGCCCCTTCACTGTTATGGTAAAGATTTATACATCGGTGGACGACTATAAAAGAAAAAATGTTATCGGTATAGTTAATTGGTTGCCTAGTTAATTAATTACTGCTTATGTTTGCAATACTAATCTCCCAACATAGTGAGTTTCTTCTTCTTCTTCTTCATCTTATTATTTATTATTATTATTATTATTATTATTATTATTATTATTATTATTATTATTATTATTATTATTGGCTAAATTCATATTGAAGACAATGTTTCGGATAACGCTACTTGACCTATCAACAAGTGTGGTGATACTTTTTAATTTTTCAAGCTAATTAAGAAATAGAACAGAAGAAGAAGAAGAAGAGGAGGAGGAGGATGTCAGAAATACAGCCGTTAATGTTTGAGAAGTACCCGCCTGCCTTGAGAATGGAAAACACGGCGAGAGTGAACCGCTTTGTATCGTTAAAGTGTCTGAAGAAATTAATTTAAATTATAAAAAGGAGCTGTACAAACTCTGGTTTCCTGAATCAATATTGGACTGCACCAGGAAAGAATAGCTAGCAGAGAAACTCTCTGTGTGGATAATAATAATAATAATAATAACAATAAACAAGAACGAAAACGTAGGATCCGTCTTGATGGATTTGTTTTGTTCTCGTTTCCTTATCTTTTATCCTCTTGGAGAAAAAAAAAAATTATTTTTCCGTCTTCCTTTCTTCTGTCCGTTCATCTATATTCATGTCAATGTTTGCCTGTGACCAGCTCGCACCGAGATGGTTACGAACGGATGTACAGCCGTTTGTTTGCTTTGAGGGAAAGGATTATCGCTTCGAAAAGAAAGGTCTTTTTGTCGTCGCCGATGTCCAGGTGTATATAAATTGGTCTCGGGTGTTCGGAGGTTCTGCTGCGACATCAAGAGAGAAAAGATGAAGGGTTAGCAGCGTTGGCCATTTTTTCCTGCTGCTTTTCTTTCGCCTATGGACGTGAGTTTGTTTCTTTCTCCGTTGCTTCTTTTGGAACAATCTTCATTACTCTCTCTCTCCCCATCCCGATTAATTATTTTAAGGGAACCTTAATTACCCCCCTTTTAGAAAAAGAAACTTTGGCTTTAGAATTTCTTAATAACAAACCAAAACGAACTGTATCCTACAGGTTTCTGTTTGTTTTTTTTTTTAGCCCTAATGTACTTTTACTTTGTTTTTAAAGAAATTAATCGTCTTATTTTTCATTTCTATTTTTACAACAGCCCAAACAAGCGCTGCTTCATCTTGTTAGTTGGGGGGGAGCTATAGCTGAGCCCTAATATTAATTATAGCAAAACAACACAAAAGCTTAATTAAATGCAATTTCGTTTTTATTTTTTCCATCACTAATTTTGGGAAAACCTTGATGTTTTTTGTCAGTGTCTCGGAACAACCTCAGATCTGTTGTACACCGGATGTTTTAAAGCAGCCTCGATTACGTTTCCATTCTTTGCATTAAAATAATGTTAACTGCTTAAACACAGTTCCTTTGTTTTACTTGTTCTAGATTAATCTTAATTAACGAACTTAGAAAAACTTTGTTCGCCTTACCACGCTCCCAATCGCTTTGCGACAGAATATCAAGCCATCCCACAATGCATTGCTGTTTTATTTTGTCAAGGCGGAAGCGGGCAACTCGGACCAACGGAACTAGACAATTACGTATTACTATGGCCGCCTTTCCGGTTAACCGGTGGACCTTAATGAGCACTTAGATCGTTCGATGAGCGGTTTCTCCCCGGTGTCGGCCGCTGTTAGCCACGGTGGAGGGTAGGGTAGGGCGAAGTCTTCGCCGAATCCGTCTGGATGCCATCCAAAACAGAAATCTAGAGGAAATTCGGCAATGGATTCTCCGTCCGGGTGGACCACCCCTGTCGACTGCTCTTTCGTACCTCCCTCCATTACGACACCGGCTGCGCAATGCATGCTGGGGGGGGGGGGATGACTCTTATTGCCCGCGAGCTTTTCACTTTATAAAGAAATTTTACCTTTGAAAATTCCATTCTGCGTGTGATATATATATATATATATATTGGTAAAGCTTCTCTTAATTCTTCGTGTGTTTCAGAATCGGAACACGTGCGCAAATTCAGCATCCTGAACTCGTGCTACCTGATGTCTCCGTCGCGCGTGTTCAGGTCTTCCTACGAAGCGGCCAGTTTCTGTGCGTTCTTCAGATACAGACCCGTGGCGATCAACGGCTTTCTGGAGGACCAGGGGTTAGTCAGCTATCTCCGGACCTCCGACAACACGGGTGAGCTGCCGGGCAGTTTTCTTCTTCCTCTTCTCGTCATTAGCCGTTTATTTATCTTATCCACGACCGGAACCGTGACTACGTTACCATTTTAGTATTGTTCTCGTTCTCTCCCCACCCCTTTCTCCGCTGAAACCCACGTAACGTGGGGTCAGTCGCCCCCCCCAATTATCCGTGTACTGACGTTGTGTTTTTTTGTCTGCCCCTTTCCCCCTCTTCCAGCGAATCCATACAGCATATCGGGGTTCTGGACATCGGGTGCAGCTCACTACAACGCTTCGCAGAACTCGTACACCTTCGTCTGGGAATCCGACAACTCGACCGTGTCGTACACGAACTGGAACGAACCCGTGGGGACCACCGACATCTCGTCTTCGCCCCGCGTTATCCGACTGTCCAAAAGGCACGGCTATCGGTGGGTGGCGTCCGGCGCCTACATCGGCACGGGCGCGCATGCGCTGTGCGAAAAACAGGGTGAGTCTCTCCTTTGCCAGCGAAGCGGAGACAGGTGCCAGGGGACTTACCTGTCGCCTGCTTAAAAAGAAATAATCTCAGTTAATTTCTTCATCGAACCGTGCAGGCGTAGAAGCCGAAAGCGTTTCGTTGTCCGGCAACTCCGCCTGTTCATGTGGTATGAGCGACTGGTTTCTCTTTCAGGATGTGGTGTTCCATGCCAGCACGGCGGCGTCTGTTCCTGCAGCGACACCTGTCTGTGTCCGCCCCAGTACACGGGGGAGTTCTGTGAGAAAGGACCTGGTACGACCAACAACCCATTGGACGCAACTGCTTCTTCTTTTTTTTTTATATTATATATATATTTTTTAAAGGGAGTTTCCTCCCTTTCGGTATCTTGAAGCCACCCCAATTACCCCCCCCCCCTTAATAAATAAACGGCCAGGCAGCTGTCTCATTCGCCCGGATTCTGGCTGCGACACTTTGAATTATTATTCGCAGTAAGTAAACAGACCGGGTAAAGTTAATTTGCTGATTGGGTCGGGGTGGTAAAACAGTCATCGACCATCAGTTGTAGTCAAGCAAGAGAACATAACCCCCTTTCTGCTTACATCGGGGAAAAAAAAAAACTGCGATATTTGCAAAAAATTACAGAAAGGGAGATAATTGTGTCCAAAAACGTCTGTTGTCACGTGGGTGGTACATTAGCTTTAACGGTCTCCCACCGGTAACCATGAATTCAAATCGTTTCTTAGCACACAGCAGAAAGAAAGACAAACAACCTCTCTCCGATAAAAAGAAATACGGTTGTTGTTTTTTTTTTTTAAATTTAAATATTTCAAAAGTTTTTTTTCGAAAACTGCTATGATTTTTATGAAAAAATAATAGATATTATGGGAGATTCCGATCCGTCCAGTGTGTAAAATGTGCGCGACAGGTGCTTGTTTTCCAAATTGTACCGACATACAACGCGATCCCTGCGGTCTCCTGTTACATCCGTTCGAGTGTAGGGGCGTCCTGCTAGCCCGTTAAAAGAGGCTACCCGTCATGCGGGTGAAAGCTCCCGCATTTTTCCCTTCTCTCTCTTTTTTTTTTTACTTTAAGACTGTTCTCAGACGTGTCCACCGGGAAAGGTTCTCGTCGAACCCGTCTGTGATGCCTGCGTCTGCCCAAACCGTGTCGCGGTCGGGGCCGTCCAAGACCTGTCCGGATTCCCGCTCGCCAACGTGACCATCAGAGACGCGAACGCCACGTCCAGAGAACTGGCGACCACGAACAGCGAAGGAGAGTTCATCTTCCCGAACGGCTGCAGCGGAGACTTTCTCGAGCTCAGCAAACAGCATTACATAACAACGGTCGTCCAGTACCAGGGCGTCAGGGCAGTTTTCAGGATGGGAAGAATCAGTAAGTCGTTCGTCAAACGTCACATTTACTCACATCAATTGTAAACGGCGCTCGCAGACATCTTACAAATTAGCCACCTCTCCGCCGATCTACAAGGAGAAGAGGGTCGGAGGCGCTTTGTTAATCGCTTGGCGTTTGCGTCTTTAGAACCATAACCCATGATATCTCGGTCCATGTCGCGTGTCCAAAACTGCTCCAGTGTGCGAGTGCGGTAGGGAGATGTTAGACAGAGGGGCCGATATGGGCCCCTCCCCATATATTGTCATTATAATACACCACTGTGGAGGCAGGACCTCCCTCCCTTCGGTGGTTCTGCACACAGAAGCTCAAAGATGCCAGTGTAATTTAGAATTCAGAATTCCTGGGCTTTCCTTCACAGACCCAGCGAGACGACTTGGCATTTCCGGCATCTTGTCGCTAAGCACTGTGCTCGCAACACCGTTGTTGATGGAGCCCTTAGCGGATGTCTTCGTAAACTAACAGCTAGAGAAGACCAGGGCAGTCATTCACGAAATGTCGCCATTGCTGCTGACCTGCGAGGAAGTTCGTCATCACGTTAAACGTCCCAAGTTGTCAACCCAATACAACCAAACTGGGCCTATTCGGCTAAATCAACGTTTCTGGTGGAAAGAATGCATTGTTCCCGAACACCAACTAATGCGAAAACATTCTCTAACTTGTCGTCGATCTTCATTCTGGCGATCAGTTGTTTGCTGTTAGATCGATGTTCACGATCGACATCATCGATAGGTGTCACTGTGCGCGTGGCTGCAGTATTTCTTGGGAAGCGCGGGTTGGTCTGTTGCTTTGCTCACTGTGCTCCCGGACCTGAACATCTTTGGGATCAAATCTGGAACAGGGCGACAAAGAGTCGGGAATCCTGTCTCTCAGAATATTGCTGAAATTACCCAGAACACCACGGATACGCACTCGACATCTGGTGGATGTGAGAGAAGAGCTGTTCGGAAAAGGGGAAGCTACTCTCGCTATTCATATTAAACATCCCGATCGAACTTCAATGGCCCGATGCACCTAGCAACTCGGGCTTTATAACGATAACTCTATCAGCAGCCGGCTTCATGTATCTTCTTAATGATAACTGAAAATATGCAAATGCCTCGATTAAACTTTAAATTCCTTTTCCAGATGTCGGTACTCTGTTGCATTCCGTCAGAAATGTGTTTTAGGTTATACACTGGTTCTATTTCAGTCCGGCCATTTATAACCCTGAACCCGACGGCCAGATCCGTGGAGTACTCGCAGACCTTCTCGCTCTGCTGCAGGGCGTTCGGCGACCCAGCTCCGCGATATGAGTGGTAAGGCGACATCGGAAAGTAGGGGGTTAACTCGGGAATTTTCCATCAATTTAGTGAAGTGTTAAAAGAAGTGACTGATTGCGGAATCAGAGCGGCCCTCCTCGGGGCTGGATACTGATGGTGGTGACAGAAAGGTTCTGCAGTTCGTTTCACTTATCAATAGCAAAGGAATCGGAAATCTCCAGACTAACTCCCTACTTTCTGTGAATAACGCATCGACAAAAAACAAAAAAAGAGGTGATACCCTAAGTGTGTATTGCCCCTGTCAACGTCGTGACAACTCGCTGGAGATTTTTTACCACCTGATAACGCATCACGTGATGTACTACGTACATTAATTAACACAAAAAAATCAGTTCTCTATCAATGTATTGAAAAACTATCAGCTAGAAAAATAAAAAGATTGGCGCCCCCTAGCGGCTGGTTCAGGAACAACTATCGTTCTCGCAGAGATGTCATTCGAAACCTTACCAACCCTAACCGCTACTATCGGAGGCCGAGCATTTTTTTTCAAATTTTATTTGTCGAAATCTTTTAAAATTCAAAGAGGAGGAGGAGGAGGAGGGATAATCTCTTGTTAAATTGTAGGAGCAATTAGAACAAGTGGCGCGTCCGTGAGTACCCGGCATGCCGTGCGGGCCGTAAATCAGCTGATCGGTGGTCGTTGATCAAGAAGAGACCACCGCAAGAACGACAACTCCCTCCTCCTCACTCGGCTAGCCGCCCACCTACTGACTCGCAGACTTTCGACGCCTTAACTTTCTGTTCTCACATTAAAAACCCACAAATCCAAATCAGCCGACAACATTACGTAACTTTTTAAATACGAAATCCTTGGTATCCAGATAATTATAAAACAACAGAATAAATCTAATCGTTTCCAGGTATTAATGGATGCTGATCTTTCTAATTACCGTATCTTTTCTTACCTGTGGACTCCAGGGATGCTCGGAACACGACTAAAATCCCTTTCCGCCACTGTTTTTGGACGTTGCAGTAAATTAGTCTTAAAGCTGGTAGCTTTGTTAGCATCTGAAATACTTTTCTTTATCATATTTTAAATTCTCACTATTAATTACCCCACATTTCATTTTAAACTGCTGGAGCTCAAATGGAAATCGCATAATGTTTAATTTCAAACTACATTATTGTGTTTTCCCCTCTCTACCAGCGCGAAACATATTAGATATCAAAGAAATTTGCATAAAGTATAAATTTAACCATTCGTGTTTCGGTGGCCGCAGATGCACAGCTCATTATTATACTTTTCTCCCCATCAGGTACAAAGATGGCGCTTGGGTAAATAAACCCTACGACAACACTGCGGGGAATCTAACCATCTATTTCCCTTCTGAAAAAGATTCGGGGAACTACGTGTGCAAAGCCGTGTCCGAGGCCGGCTCCGTCCTTTCTCCGCCTGTTGCTGTTGAAGTTCGTGGATTCAACTTTGGTAAATATCTGCCCCTTTTAGGTGCCTGCCTCCCAACCCCGCAGCGAACGGGGATTGTCCCTGAAGTCAGCCTCATCCCTGCCACCAGTTAACGCCGTCCTGGCCGTAGAGAGTCAGGCGGGCCAACCTTGCACTGGGGACGTCCGGGTAAAACCCGAAGACCGAACACCATTACGGCTCTCCGTCTGTCGGACATCCCTTTAATTCCCCAGACGGCACAGGTAAATGGAAATGGTGCCCTCCCCTGCTGTTTCCCATTAAAATAAAAAGGGGGTGTTAATGCTTGAACAGGTTCTTTTCGCACCCCGGTATTAACGACCTGAAATAACCCTGAACTGCCATCACAACAGCAGCACTTTGTCTGTTCCGCCAGAACGAAGCTAAGCTACAAGGTCATCGTCAGGACGATCGATCTATTTATGCATACACTTTTTCCTGATTTTAAATTTAGCAAAGTTCTTTATTAAATCTCTGTTTCACAGGTAACCCTGATAACCTCTGCAGGTCGGCTTACACAGTGGCCAACGTAAGCATCTGTTCCCCTACTGACGTAGTGGCCCTGGGCAGGTGTGAACCGATCAGCTGCCAGGGACGCGGTGAAGCAACGCGATGTGGGAAAGACGGGATCTTCTCCAGCTGCAGCCCAGACCCCACCTCAGTCCAGCTTTTCGACCATCCCTGTACCGGTTTCCGGCTCGCGCTGACCAACATCACCAACTGCATTTGTCAGCGCATCCCGCAGAACCCGAAGTTTGTCGTCGGGCGAGCCGCGGGGTTCGCGGACGGTTTGCCCCTCCGTAACGGAAACATCCTGCTGAACGGGAACCTGACTGGCCGGACTGACGATGATGGAGACTTCAACATCACCATCCCCCCGGGAATAACAAGACCAACTCTGACCTTTGAGGACACTATATACAAGCGATACCTCGATTTTACAACAATGGTCCAGATTCAGCCCACAGACACAGTCTACACCTTGACGGTTCCCCTGCTTGACAGGAGTGCTCCTAAAAGGATTTCCTCTTCCCGAAATAATTTCATATCTGTTTCTGCCGGTGGCGACAGCGTCCCCATCGTACAATTAGAAATCTCGGCCGACAGTTTCTACACCGCTTCGGGCCGACTTTACAATGGCGACGTGTACGTGAGTGCAAATCTGCTTGATCCAGGAAACATCGAGGCCACTTCAGCCACCCCGAATAACCTGAACTACATCGACGAAAGTGGGCAGACTCGGCCCCTGATCTCCTATGGCGTGTTCTCCGTGATATTCCAGGCTGAGGATGGACAGGAGCTGACTGTTCAGAACCTAGTCAACGTCTATGTGGACTCCAGGTACGTGACGATGTCAGACAACCCCAGCTTGCCGGGACCCTCCGTTTGGTCCCTTAATTTAAACACCGGGTACTGGGAACACCTGGAGAACCTGAAGGTGGATGCTCTGGATCGACGCAAACGAGAGGCACAGACTTTCCTGGTGGGCTCCATGGAGCTGACAGCCGGGTGGCTCAGTGTGGGGTTTCCACAGATGGAGGTGTGCGAGCTGAAGGTCCGGGTGTACAAGAATCTAAGAGACGCCTTGCAGAACGACCCCTACGGCCAGGTAGCAGGCATCAACGTGCGTGTGCTGCTGAACTACACACAGGACAATGGTCATGTCATGCTGTGGTACACCACAGCGAGAACGGAGGGGCGGCAAGGTGTTTGCATCCCAGTTCCCTGCGACATGGCTACAAATGACCTGTTCGCGTACATCACGGCCAAGCTGGACGGTCTCCCACTTCACGCCGTCGAGACGTCTTTGCCCTACGCAACGCTACTGGACGACAAGCGAACCATCAAAACGGCCATTTTCGATAGTGCGGGAAACAGGGAAGCGCCGATCTACACAAAGGACGCGGGCTTTTCGCTGTCGAGGTGTGGTGTGGCAGACGCAAGAGAAAAGCACTTCCAGTTCTACATCGAGAGCGCTAACGTCGGGTACCAGTTCACGGCGGTCTCCCAGCCGCTGCTGTTCTCTCCCTTTTCGATCAACAGCCTGGCCTGGTACTACCGCAGGAATTCCGAGGTGGGGTACGCGTATCAAGCGTGCTTCATCAAGGTCAGCTACGATTACTACCCCCGGAACACCCGGTTAGTGAGGGCTCGGAGCGTCGGCGGCACGCACACCGCCATCAGGGGCAAGCTGCTGGGGATCCGCGAGGTGATCCTGGATACGAGAATGGGTTGCTTGGAATACAAGTGCAGCGGTTCGCTGGCATCCCAGAACTACTGGGACACCGACTTGACGCGTGTGTACATCTCATCCGACGGCAGTAACTGCAGCCTCAGCTTTCTCGCCAGCGGCCTGGCTCACAGGAACCTAACCAACTCGCCATTCCAGATCTCCGCTCCGCCGCTGCACCGCGCCAACGAGACGGAATACACCGGCTTTTACCACGCCTTCAGCGTCAGCAGCGTTGAGGCGGCGAGGGAAACAGCCCGACGCAAGTGCTTTGCAGGCTCCATGAGGGTACAGTCCTCTTGGATAATAGATGATGGAGAAGCCGTCGGGTTTCGATGCAGCATGACACCTCCTCCACTGCCGTAGAGACGCCACGCCCTCCAATCAACCCTGGATTGTAGTATTAACACGTTTACTAAGCATATCACACGATCAAGAATGCGCAGAGTACATGGCGCAGTTTGAAGATATCAGCTGCTAATGTTCAACCTAATCGAATCATTACCTCACTTACAAATTTCGCCAAAGTTTAAAATTGGAAAAGAAAATTCATTTGCTGGTTACTAAAACAAATTTTATTGCAACCTGGAGTGCTTTTAGTTTTGTAGATAATACTGTCAGGCAGGTTAAATGGTTTTGTCATAATTGGATGTTCATGACAAGTAATAGCTTAACTGATTGCTAATCTAATACCACCTGCAATTGATGAGAAGCAATGCAAGCTGTAGACAATCGACTCTTTAATAAGACAAAAATGCTCTGTGCAATTCAGGACTTTTACTGTCACCTAGGTACAGATAGACAATGGCATTGTATCTTTAATGCTGAGAAATAAAGTTACTGGTTATAGTTGAATATATATATCTTCACACCATTGTTGTCAGATTTATGTTCTTTCTAGCATTCTCACCATCAACACATTTTAATATCTTTTAGCAGACAAACCTCGCATTCGAGTTAGAACATAATTCCTCAAACAGTTCGAAAATTTAGTGCCTTGCAGGAAACTCTCTGACCAGCCTGCACCTTGGTCACCCAACTATGTCTCTCTGAACAGACAGCAGTTCAACCTTAGAAACCGTAGGTGATTTAATGCTTTTGTAAATCTCCTCAACAGATTTGTCTGGCTTGGTGTAGTTTTTGGCCATTTCCTGAGATAAGGCTTGAGTTTCACTTTAGTTGGCAGGCATCAACACTGGGACTAAAACTGAGATTTTGTGCTTGTTAATAGCCAGGGGGCTATTCCAGGAAGTGGGTTGGGGGAGGCACTCTGACCTACCCTTATTGCTCCCAGCTCCTTTCAGAGGGTGAATTGGATTCTCAGCGTTGCCACCTTCTCTTGAAATCTCTGAAGTCATCCATGGAAAAGAACAACAAAAACTAGCAACTAATTAGTAAAGTAAATCCAAATGCCGTAGGTAGAGAAGCCTTCATTTGTTCTCCACTGATAGTGTATAGATAAAGCTTGTTGGGCTAGACAACCAGAAGACAGCTGAAAGAGTAATTTGACATTATCCAGCTACCAAGAAAGATAGAACTTACATTACCGATATAAATTCAGTGTTAATGCTTGGCAGAAACACCTGCTTGTGCTTTTGTCTGACGCAAAATGATCAAACACCTGAACCGGCTCTTGATGGGTCCAAAGAGTTACTATTATATTTTCTGTCACTCGATTCCGACTGTGACCAGCCAGAAATCTCTTTCTCTCTTTCAATGTTGGTAAATTAAAAGTGGGTGATTAACAGATTTTTCAGCTCAAGTTCACACCCTTTTTTCACTTCAGAAAAGCTGGTGCCAAATCTACAGGCTGACAGGGAGGTGGGGGGCCTCTCGCACACCTGTATTTAACATCATTTTACCAAAACCAGTACAGCTACTTCCACCTCAACCCCTTCCAAAAAATCATTGAATATAAAACTCATGTTTCCCAACATCTTAAACAATTCTTGAAAGACACACTACAGGGATCAAGATCTCAACTTGTAGGGGTAACAGAATACTTTGTTTAACCCTAACCCTGCCACGAGGACTGGATGGACTTAGACCACCACTGCAGACTTCCAGAAGATGCATAACACAACAAATGCTTGCCGTAAAAATCAAACTTTTATTTTTTTTTTTTTCTGTCAGTTTCATGGCCATATAAAAAAAAAACTGACACGAAGAATTTTACAGAAATTGCCTGTGTCCGCATCACCATGCAGGAAGTCAATAATACTCGGCATAACTTAGTTAGAAACAAACACATGTCTGTCTGTCATGAGTGAGATACGCCATGCACTGTATAAATATCAGCACTCAGTATGTTTGTTGGTGCAGCAGACTGCACCAGTGTTGCAATGTTTGGTATTTCATTTCACTTAGGTATTTTGCAACCGATAACCTGGGAGTTAGTTAAACTGTGGCACAAAGCGCTTGCGATCAGTGTTTCACATTTTGCTCAGCAAATTCCCATTTAAAAAAATTTCAACATGGGTCAACAAATTAACTTTTGGATGGCATAGGTTTGCCGATCGGTCTCTAAGAACCAAAAAAACGTTACACCCAATCAAACGAACTGACCAATCATTTTTAATGTAGTCTTATTGCCAAATAAAAAATAAATAATAATAAATAAAAGGAAAAAAATAAACCAGTTAACAATTCTAACTTACAAAGGCAAATTAGCAGATTACAAAGTCACTTTTCGGTGTAACAAGAGCAAGCAATAATTCCTTGGCTCTGCATGCTGCTGTGCAGCTGTCAAATCCGGTGTTAGCGTCAAATCCTGGAAAAATTTCAGCTGAGAATGGACTTGAGTACAGGCAAATCCAGTGGTCAGCTTACAGACAAATGCCTTGGAGAGACAACTCTGGTTGGTTTTTTTCAGCATACCTTTCGTATCACGAGGTACACTAAACACAAATTCTACATCCCATGTTCTGAGATTATATACAATGGCATGCACATACAATACAACACAAGAATAAAAACGCAGTACAACACACTAAATTTAAGTTGTTCTTATGCTAGATAGCAGATGCTGTTGTTACCATTTGTAAAGAAAGATTTTTAAAATGTAAAATGTAAGTGATTTGAAAGGTTACATTTCAGAATTCTTTTTCCAACAGCACCAGCAACCACAGAGTGGGCACGTACTTTATCTGTTGCTGCAAGTCGAGAGTTCAGACCAACCCTAACCACAACCTAGACATTTCTAGCACATTTTAAAAAAATGTTCACTTTTATCACCAGCACTAATCACAAAAATTAACATGGCCAGCCTTTTAAAAATACAGCTAATCTGCAATTTAAATAAACTTTTTGTTAAATTCAAAGTTTGGAAAACTATGATACTTTGTTTTTGTTTATTATTTAACTTTATTTTTTTTTGTTGGCAGATATTTGTTCAAATATTCATAATCAAACCATCTGTTTGGACTGCAAATGAACCCAGTGACATATCTGAGTGTTAGCAGCACATTTAATGTTGGATATTTTATTGTTGTTTTTTTTTGTTTTATCAAAAAATTCAGAAAGTAGAGAGATGGTGAGAGCGCGAGAGAGAGAGAGATGGTTGAGAGCGCGAGAGATGGTGAGCACGAGAGATGGTGAGCGCGAGAGAGAGAGAGATGGTGAGCACGAGAGAGAGAGAGAGAGATGGTGAGCACGCGAGAGAGAGAGAGATGGTGATGGACGCGACGCGCGAGAGAGAAGATGGTGAGCACGAGAGAGCGAGAGATGGTGAGCGTGAGAGATGTGGTGAGGTGTGAGAGAGAAGCGAGAGATTGGTGAGCGTGAGAGAGATGGTGAGCACGAGAGAGAGAGAGAGCGAGAGAAGAGATGAGCGTGAGCAAGAGATGAGTGGCGGAGCACGAGAGAGAGAGAGAGAGAGAGAGAGATGGTGAGCACGAGGGAGAACCAAACCACATCCATGTACAAGAAAGTTTGTTGTTTTTTCTCAAACACCTAGCTACACTTTCTCCATCTGGACAGTCTGGTCCATAGCATCTTATAACTCTGAAACATCCAAAATTTTAACAAGTTGATGCAGTTCTTTCTTCTTTTAGGTGGAGGAATGGAAGCAATGTACATTGCTAGATTTCTCATGTACACAATTAAAAAATTCCTAGTTATCATGTGTTAAAAAAAAACAACAAAGGTTTGTTACTAATAGTAAAGACAACTATGTAAAACATTCTTTTCCTGTATCCATATCTACAAGATATTTTCTGTCAAATTAGTTCTGCATAACAACAGTTTGTTACATAGTTATGACCCCTATCTATGCATCCTTTGGTGCATCAGCCATATCTCCTTGTCAACCAACTCTCTTTCACAGAAAGCAAAGAGCAAAGCCTCACATTATATATACTCCTTTTGAAATATTTATTACGCATGTCAGTAATATTCTTCAAAAAAAATACTGTACAATGCTTAACATTGTGTAATTCAAAACACTTATTTGGTCAGATATGAAATTACTCTGAGTTATCTTCTCCCTTTCATCTCATCTCATTAAGCATAAGATGTTTTAATTGTGCAATTAAATCCAGTAAATTTCAACTGCCCCCCTTAACGATTGCATGACAGATCCTTGAAGTTTATAATCTCTTTCTTTTTTGGGCATTAAATGTCACCATCTGCTATCTGTCACAAAACACATGCACTAGTGTACAAAAGAAAGTCAGTCCTAACTAGTTCATCAAGCATAGATAGAAAAAAAAGAGAAAAAAGATGTGAAAGCCCCACATTCATCTTCCTGCAAATTAACTCTTGAACAGCCAGAAGTGCAAGTGATTTTTATAGAGACTCAGGCTACATAAAACACAGTTCCTAATCTTCAGTAGTAATTTAAAAAAAAAAAAAAAACATTTTAAGGGGAACCTATCAATGAATAAAAATGCTAAGAAAAGCTTTAAACAAGGGTCATGCTGTACTAGGAAACTTTGGTCTCTGCAAATAACATGGGCTGTCTTCTCCTGGCAAACTAGAAATACACATACTTCAGATAATTTTTAACTGATACCTGCCTGCAAGATGAAAACTGTTAGTATTCAAATGACACTTGTATCTAAAATGATAGCTTGAAAATGTCCTTATTCAAAAGATAAATAAGGCATTCTTTAATGAAGTTTCCTCCTATGGCAGAATTAAATCTATCAGTTCTAACAAGGGTAGTTAGAATGTTTCCTCTTCTCTTAGAAGCAATTCCTAAATCTACTTACTGATCATATACAACTATCTTATCTCCATTGGTGAACACTTACAGCGCACCACAAGATTTCAGTAGCTGTACATCTTGCTAGCCGAAACACAGAAACACTTAAACAATGAAGTTGTTGACAGTTTTTCAGATTTGTACATTAAAATGAGGCAACACAAGATACTGTAGGAAACACCACCAGTTTTCAGAACTTAGACTGTGGGTCTGTAGTCTGATACAACTGAAAAACAGTTTCCAAGAATCTTTCCTGAAGAGTGAAAATCCAAATTGGACAAGTCAGTAAAGTCTTGCACCAAGCAAAAAAGAAAAAAGCAGCAGTTTCCAGAAAACCAACACTGGTTTACTGTGTCGTTTCTACACATCCAGTGATAGCAGCCCAGAAGTTCACAGAGACTGTTGATATTCCAACTCTGCATTGGTGCAAAAACAACATCCACTGCAGTTTTACAGTCAGTCAGTTTCAACTTAATACATCTATCTCCTGTCAACGTAAATCTTAATAAAATCAAATCAACCCTAAACTGCTATGTAAATAATATAATCCTATGTAGTCTCATAAATTTAGATAAAAATGAAGACCAAGCCTCATGAAATATCCAATACAGCCAATTTAAGAGAAAATTTTACACTATGGTATCTATCTTAATGTACATACACTAGTAGTCAAAATTATTACATCTCCTGAAATAATTGAATTCTTCTGTCATTTAAGTGTAATAACATCTCAATTAAAGTTTACATTTTCTTTTGTTTTCTGATTTACCATTTATTTTGTTAGAATTATATTCTTTACTCAAGACAATACTGAAAAATGTGCATTTATTGAAGTTGACTGTTTAACTACTGTGTCTTCACAAGAAATTACTACACTAAGGAGGAAGTTTAGCAAAGAGGCCAATTCATGAGCGTGAAAACATGTTACTTTGGCCACCAGTGCAGAGCACATGAGAATTTGATGTTTTCTTTTTGTGTGTGGTTAGGTATCTGTGTTGGCCTGGAAGACTGAACATACGAAGCAGATGTCATTGTTAATTCACAGAAAGCAAGAGAATTTTTTAAAAATTAGAAGTAGCCTGAGCTTATCATACTATAGAAAATAAACTACTTGGTATAATTACCTGAGATGTCTTAAAAGCCAGTTTGAAAAATAATTTTTATTTACAGGTAACCAATGACTTTTGCATGCCAATGTTTTTCAGGTAAGCCTTTTCCTAGTCGGAGAATGGCAAGAGATCAGGTAAAAAAAAAGAAAAAGAAAACAACAACAGTATTAATATTATAAAGTTTTTCTGAGAAGACTATATATATTTTCCTTATGAAAAAAAGAAGGTCTGTGTGACTG
This sequence comes from Nautilus pompilius, assembly GCA_018389105.1. Classification (NCBI taxonomy): domain Eukaryota; kingdom Metazoa; phylum Mollusca; class Cephalopoda; order Nautilida; family Nautilidae; genus Nautilus; species Nautilus pompilius. The sequence goes on along the minus strand of JACATO010000861.1, from coordinate 21,573 downwards.
GCTGCTGAGCTGAGGATGAACTCTGTGGAACGTCACATGGGGAAAAATCTTGGGCTTACTTATCTGCAGCATCACTATTGCTCTGTGAAAACCCCCAACCAGTGGGGCTGTATTCAGCAGGCCGGGTCGGTCCCCAAATGTGAGCTAAGGAGGTAAAAGGATCAAATGTTGCAGCAGGGCTGGCCTCCTGGGAAAAGACGAGAAGAGACTTAAATCAGTCACCCAGAGAATATAAACAACAAACTTGTGTATGCGTGTGTATGAGCAAAACTTATGCTGACACAAACCTGGTTTCCATGGTTACTGGAGGAGCCTGAGTTCTCTGTGGATGGGTCTGAGAAACTTTCTCCGCAGAAGTTGTCAGATATGGGGCTGCTGTTGCTCCAGATTTGAGTAAAGGGTGGCAATGAGTTCCATCGGTTAGCAGCACAGGTCAGACTATTCCATAAACCATTAGACTGAAACAGCAATATTAAAATGCATTAGTGGTACCCCACTCTCCCAGCTGATGCTAGGAACAAGAGTGGTTAACTTACAAATGTCAAAATGGTAGGGAAAAAATAAGAAAACCCCCACCTACAAGTCAGATATTCTTCTGCTGGAGACCAACTAACCAATGTGTGCTCTATGCAGCTGCGCCATAAGGTGTTATAAGCGATCTGAAAACCTGCGGAGGATGTTAATTACATTCTAGCATACACTCACTGCTATTTCTACAGATGGTAAAAACAACCAGTCCCTCAGATTAAAAGAAACTACAAATAAACTTTATAAACCCTCATGTTTTTATATGTACACCCATACGGCTACAGTCCATAATTAGTGGATCCTGTTGGCTTTGGAATGTGATATTAAAACCATCTCTCCAACATGAAAAACACCAGTTGTCTGTTAGACATTCAGCTAACATTTAGATATTTACCAGCATGACTGACTTTAATGGGGGGGGGAATGCTGGATATGAATGATACACACTCAATGCTTCTATTTCTAAATTACTTGCACTTCATGAATGCACTTGAAAGAACGTAAATTACCAATTACATTTTCTTTGTTCCCAAATGCAACAGTGCTCTTCAGTTTTGAAAATACAAAAATCATATCAATCCATCAGCCATCAATAAGCATGTTATTTCAGGTTATACTTAAAAAAAAAAAACTAAAAAAAAACTACATTAATAAAATGTACAATTATCCAAAATATAAATAGGGCTGATTGGTAATAATAATAATAATATTAGACTTACTGATGTTGGTGCAGTGTCTGGGGCTGTGGACCAGGTTTGATCAATTGGGCTGTAGTTTGGATCCCAGAGACTCTCACTTGTGACAGGGCGAACATCAAAGCCTGGCCAATCTTCTAAATAAGTGGTAAGAAAAACCAGTGAGATTCTATGTGATAACCACTTGACAAACAGTTGTGTGCCCCCCTCCCCATTTCTCCACTAACTTGGATACTATTAAAACTTACTATTATGTTTATAGCCAGATTCCAGCAGCGATAACAACTCTGCTTAAATTACTCCATCTATAGGCTATGTCGCTTTTGTCTGAAATCAGGGTGCTGTGGATTTTGGTAAAATTCGCCTTCAACACAAACATGATATAATTAACAACTGGTGACATATTCCTTGTGTGTAGATCTTCATGCTCATATTAATCCATTGATTTAACAACTGGGAGGTAGTATATGCTACTGAAGTAGTTGTGCCACCAAAGACAGCAAGTTATTCCATAGAAGCCAGCCAAGTACTTTTCACCTGGCCACAGCAATGTGAAGACAAGCAAATTTTTGGTTGGACTGATTCAGAAGCTGCCATCTCACTCACCTTTCATGACTCTCAAGCGATGCTCCAGTTGTCTCATCCGTCTCTCTGCCAGAAGTCGCTTCATCATTGTTGAGGTCTGTGGCTTGTCAAATCCGCAATTGAAGCCGTAAAGGCTATCTGCTTTTATGGAGCAAAGATTAGGTAAACAACTTACTGGTCTCACACAAAGTATGCATTTGGACTACATCCTGTTAAGCAAATATGCAACAAAAAGAAAAAAAAAGAGGAAAGTAAATGGTTAACTGGTCTGTAGACTGCTGAACTGCCAAGCTAAGGGACACCAGCTTGGATTATCATTCATACCATCACACAATTTCTCCTACCTCTTCGTCAGCCAGTCACTTGGGTTTCTTTCAGGTACTCTGGTTTTCTCCCGGCTAAAGCTAAATACGCCAGTCCCCATGTGGTACAGAAACAGCAACATTTCCTAGCAGACAACTCCGACACTACGCTCTCCCAGATTTGTCTCCCTTGTAGATGTTGGAGGGGGGGGTTGGGTTGGGGAGGGACAGTTGACCAAGAACACAGCTGAAAGAATGGGTCATTCCCAACACCGGATCTCGGTTGAGTTTGAATCCTCAATCAAGGTAATGCACAGATAAAGAATATGATTTTCCTGCATAATCAATCATTGACATTTGGTTTTTTTTCTAAATTTACACAATCGCATTTCCTCAAAGGAGCCAAATCATCTGCCTGTTTCTACTGAGATGGTGCAAAACAGCCGACGTAAACGTTCTCCCCTGTCTGCTGCATTAATCAGCCCCGTCTCGGTGACAACCAGCGCCTTCCAGTAAAAGTAAAAACAACACGAAACTACTCACCATTTGTTGAAAAGCCAAAGTCAGATTCCAGTCCAGTGTTCTCTAGTCCAGTGGGGTGAACTGCTGCTTCTTGGATTGATGGCAAGTTGAAGCTGGTTGTTCTGCATTGAAAAAAGACATTTGGTAAAAATAAAAAATGTTTAGTCAGTTCTAAAATAACAAAATAATAAATAAAAGTGTAGTTTGCTAAATAATGGATTGAACACTGAACGATGGTTCATCTGTTGTTGGATTGTGGCTGGTTGTTAGCATCACCATCAACCAATGCATAGTAGAGGCAGCATTTCTAATAGAAATCCTGGCACTCATCTCTGATTCTGAGACTGTGGGGAGAAGACAGACAGAACTAAGCTTACAAAGTTTCTGGGCCTGATGCATTGCTCCACACATTGTTGGGCTTCACGGGCTGGATCTTAGCAGCTGCTATGTTCCTGGGAACAAATGCACCTGGAAAAAAAAAAAAAACAGAGGAGAATGTGAAAATGGAAGACGTATTTATGAAAAGTTTTTCACAGTGAATTGAAAGTTGGAGAGAAATCTACACTACCTGGCAATCCATTGTCTCCAAAAGGGTTAAAGTTTGAACTGGGCTGTTTCGTGTCAGGGTTGAGAACCTTGGTCTTGTTGCCAGGTGTTTCACTGCTGCTGCTGACAACACTGCTGTAGCTGCTTGAGCGACTGCTGCCAGACAGAGTCTCACTGATGTAGCCATTAGTCTGTGGAGGAGACTGGTTCAGTGTACGAATGTGCTTCTGTGCAAAGTTCTCTGTCTGTAATGCCAGCTCACTGAAGTCACCTGCCAAAGGTAAGGGAATGAAAGGTGTTAACGATACAGAGGAATGCCCTCCCCCCACCAAGTTGTAATTAGGAGCTGTCTGGCTATGACATGGTTAGCTTACTGTCACTAAACTGTTTTAACAGCTTAGTAGTAAAACAGCCTTAACAAGTTTCCACTGACTAATCAAAACCCATTACTTCTAAACACAATAATCAGTAATACACCTGTATATCTTTTTGTTTGATTTGAAAATGAAATAAAAGTTAACTCTGCTTCTATTTCCGGGATTCTCCCTTTGTATTTACCATCATGAGTTAAAACTGGTCTCTCATGCTTCCTCCAAACAAGTTTCCAGATATAAGAATTATAAAAATGGGTTTTGAATTAAAAATTAAAGTTCCTCACGTTATCTTTTGTACTTAATCACTCTGATGTAACTGCAGTGATGTGTACCCCAAGCAGACACATCAGAACGAGGGTTTCCCTTTTCTTTTCAAATGTAATTGAAAATTAAAAGCAGCGGCTTTCTGTTTTTCTTCTAGGTACAAACGCAAAGTTAGAATGACATGACACATCACAGCGCCGGTGCTATGGCTAGAACAGGCTTAGAAACACACACACAATAGGTAACAATGTCAAAGTTTCATAAGATGCAAATGACAAACTGCTCCAGTTTTCAGATTTTCTGTCTGTTTGACATGAACCAGCATGAAAACCAAACTCCCTGAAGCTTCCCAGATTATTCATTTCTTGTTTATTCCAGCAGTATCTCTCTCCCCTCCCCATCCCCCAAAACTCACCACATTACCAGATATTAAAAAAACGATTTATCTCTTAAATATATTTTAATCTGTGGTCATGTGCTTCATCATCAAGTAGAGATGGAACCAACAGTCATCATCTTATGAGGATAGACAGAGTTAAAAAAAAAGGAAGAAAAATTGCAAACATACAAGCAAATTTTAATTCTTTTAAAAAAAAAACAGAGCTGAGAAATATTAATAAAAGTTAAAGCTTATGTAATTAAGCACTGGATAAGGGGAGACTACTATTACCATATCACATGTGAGCACTAGAATAAGTTTAGCCTATTGAAGAAGATTTATTTCTTTATAACATATACTTGCAGTACAGGGATATGAATAAGAAAATGCTAACCCACAGGAGGGCCTGCTATGGGTAAGTCCCAGAGGGGTGTGGCAGAATCTTTGACCTTGCAGCTTTCATCGGTATCCAGAAGCGTACTGATCTCACCTAGATAATAATACACAACACACGAGCTACAGTCAGGCCATGCAGTGAAGATAGAGCAACACAAAAGCAGTACAATTTACATACAACAACACAGCATATCAAATGTAGGAAAAGTTCTATTTTCTAAGTCAGCTAAACCCAACAGAGAAGTCAATCTTAAATGCGCCCTTTTCAGCAAACCAGTTTTTAAAGTTCACCAAAATTCTAGTGATAAAAATGCTTTAAAAGCAATTTCAATAACTGTCGTGAGGTAATCCTTAACTGAAAGTAGTTTGACAAATCTCGTTTAATATTTAAATTTTAGTAAATTTTTAACTGCCAACTGCCATCATTTTCACCCAGCCTGCCTGATGGAGTCCACCCTCCTATCGGCCGAGGAAGACTGGGTGATGCTGTGTACCAAACTAAAACGGGAGGCACAAAATCTGTATCTTTCCGTATCTTTTTAAGTTTCATAATTTGTAATTTAAAAAAATCCACAGTGATCAAGAAAGTTTCTTAATTATTGGCATGTATGTGCTGAGTTACTGGAGAGGGTGTTTCAAACAAGGTTATCCATGGCTACAGCAAGACTAGGTTAAGAAGGCATGCAACAATGTAAACCGCTTTGGCGTGTGAATGGTAGCTGAAAATTTACTACAGCAGTCTTCCTACTGGACCCTCTCCCCCCCAAACACCATCCCTGCTTAATGGCACGACCACAAACAAGCTAATGTGTTCCTGTTGCTATAATCTTGTGGGGGGAGGTCTCAGTCTGAAGTGAAGCAAGTTTTTTTTTCTCCTTTAAGTAGACCGTCTGGTGCGTGCACCGATATTAGCCATGACTGCATTACTGCTCTCGTGGTCAAATAGAGTTTATCTATGCCTTTTTGCAAACCAAAATAAACAAACATTCATTTCAAGTGTCTGAGAAGTGTATTGTCTGCTGAAAAAAAAAGAAGAAGAAGAGAGAAACACAAATTCTCAATACAAAAAAACCCCTCTGAAAATGAGCTGTGACAGACCGAAATTATGTTAAAGTCTCTGTAGCCCCCATACACTCACTCCCACTTTAATAATTCTGCTGTAACATTAATCTACTCTGAGCTTTAAAATTATTATAATTTGTTATCATTTATTAAAACAGAACGTAAATCATAACAAAATATCCAGCTCTCGTTCGATTTAGCCAGTTCAATGCTTTAACCTTCCCTGCGGTTCCAAGCAAATTACGATTGTCACAGATTTACCCGCAGATGTTCCTCTCTCTTCCTTTGAAGATTATTGGAATGGCCTGAAGTCATTTGGCCTTAATTGTAGAATTTACAAAGGTTTGATGAAGTGAGTGGGATTTTATAACACAAGTTGCACCATACTTCAGTGTCGGATGCAGAAATCTAATCAAAACATACTCATGAAATTACTGCAGGTGTCAGCAGAAAATTCCAGAAGTACATCATGAGTGCACATAAGCTGAAGTAAATAAAGACATTTTGAACAGTTCAAATGCAAGACCATGCTTGACAAACCCCACAATTCTACTGTTGACACTCGAATTCTGTCATGCTTACCCCAATGATTAAAGAGAGTTTGACAATTTCTTTGGTATCTAAGAATTAATGTGGACAGACGTACAGACATGGATGGATTCCAACCACTGATTAATAGAATAAACTAAACAAATTTTAAGTACAACAGTAGTGAAGAATGCATTTTGACCAAGTGTGAACAGAAAAAAAAAAATTTGTCACCACTACTGAATAATAATAAGAATCAATACAATGAATCTGTAAATAACATCAAAATTAAGAACTATCAGAGAGGTGTAGTAGACATGCTTGGAGAAACAACACTATCTCTGTCTGGAGAATGCTTAACACTTCAAAGGGAAATCCCTTGATTAAGGTACATCTGAAGCCATGGTCTTAATCTATTGAATGAAGACGAGCCAAACATTTAAATCCTACTGTCATGAAAGGCCGAGCACTTGAAATCTTTAACCCATTCTGCAGTTAAGTCTGATAGAGAACCATGCAGATATCTGCAACATTAATTTTTATATTAGACACGACTTCCTTTTGATGCAGCATTTCAGCGATACACAGTCCTAATGGCTGCTTTATCTATCTTATCAGTGTAACAAGGACAAGAGAAACCCCCCCCTTTTTTTTTGACTCCAAGCAGCCTGAGGGATGGGAACAGTGCCCAATCTCTAGACAATTAAAAAAAACACATCAATGCAATCAATCATCAGGCAATGCAAGCACTCCATACCTTTAGGCGCATTTCTGTTGGATTTATTCTTCTTCTGCTTAGTGGTGCTGGTCTCAGTTATGTTTGGTTCCTTCCCCGTTGTGTCAACAGGCTTTTTTGGTTCCATGTTGTAGGGGAGCTCTAGAGTACTGCAACGAAATGAAGTGATAACAGCATCTTCATCACTGTCCGGTGATGGGGGAGGGAGAGGGGAATGGAAAAACAAACAAAACATTTTGTGCACATCCTTATGCTACTTTCACTATTTTTAAAATATAAACTACTGCCGGGCATTTACAAAAAAAAAAAACGGCGAGAGGATTCAAACGAGATGCATAAATGTACAACAAATTCCTTAATGAAACAGGCACCCCAAGCCTGGCCAGACACCCGTCCCAGACTTTAATATTAAGAAAAATTAATATGGACTTTTTTAAAAATTTGTTCCTGCTAATTAAAAGGTTGCTTTGATCTAAATAAGTGAGTTTCCTCAGTTGGCACATTATTTAGATGCTCCATCACTCACTGCGTTGTAGAAAAACAAGATAATGACGGTTTCTAATGGTATGATTGATCACGTTGTTCTAGGTTATGATTATCCCTTTGCTTCTTCCATTCGAGTGAAAAAGGAAAGTACAAAGCAAAAGTAAAAAACCAAATCAATTTAAACAAACAGAAATCAGCAAGAGGGATCAATGTTCTCACTAGTGCAGCACACGCAAGTATTTTATGACTCAAAGGAAAACACTCTCCACAAAGTTTGTGTGTTGGTTTGTCTAAGCAAAGAGGCTCAATAGTTCAGAATACAAACTATTATCACTGAATCTAAGCTTGAGAACACAAACTTAGGAGCTTCCCCAAGTTCACAAACAAAACGTTTATTATGTTTATTTTGCTGGTTAAGGAGGAGAAAACAAAGCAAAGCAATCAGGGCCTTACCACCATCCTTTAATTTTTGTGCCAGAAACTCTTCTCAACTCCAGCAAACATTTCTTACTGTCAACAGAAATGAAACTCAGGATCAGCTGAGCAATCCCCTAAGGAAAACAGAAAGATGGTAACCCATCAGAGAGAGAGAGAGAGATATACAGAACAAGAGGAAGAAATATGAACAAACCTTGGTCGAAGGATGTTGCCACCATAAGCATCTTTTGGATTCACCTTGATTTTTTTGTGAGCTCTGGACTTAGTGGTTAGTTCAAAGTCATCATCCAGGCCACCTATGTCTTCAACAGGAGGGCAGTACTTCTCCACTGATTTTGACTTGGACTTCTTTGCTTTTACTGGAGTTGGGTTTGGGGTGGACTCCTGGATTTGCAGATTATGCTGTAAGAGGGAGGAGACGTTGACTTGACTGAACGTTAGCAGAGAGCGCACACTGCAAGCGTGCACAACAAACATTCTCCAGTGGTCCAGGTCAAGATTATTTTTAATTTTCAATGTACACGCGAAGTGCACAACTTGTCCCCACCCACAAAGCTCATGACAAGCAGCGGCCATGCTATCTGTAAGTAAATGCCAACTGGTTACCACATAAGAAATCAATAAGAGGTTAGAGAAAAACTGCTGCTTGTGGAAATACTGAACAGTTTGGTCGTGCTGTCTGGAAGCAGCATGAACCACCACTGTCTATCCTCAAATGTACCACGTGTAGGGGCTGTGTAGTTCATCGAGGATGAACCCCACAAAATTAAAGAAATAAAATCCATTTCCTTTACCCAGCTTAAACTCATTTAATTTCTGTTAAAAAAAAGAAGAAAAAAAGGTGGGGGGGCAGAGAAGATTTATAAACATTTATTTATGACCTTCTGGATTTTGCTACCCTGCTGCACCAATGTTCCACTTCCCTAGTTTAAAAAGCTGCTTCAACCAGGAGTAAATTCCAAACTAATGAACAAAAGAAAGCATATCCACCATACCTTTTCTTCAGCATCACCACCTGATGACTCAGTGGTTGTGGACGAGGTTTCATCTTTTTCATCTGTGATATCTTTTGCTATTCTCTTTGTAAAATCTTTATCTAGTCTTGACTTTCGCCTCTTTGGCCGCCCTTTAACTGCAGAACAATGAACAGGTCGTAAACATGAATGAAGATGGAAAAGCACTCGAAGACTTGAGGAGATCATTTTACTCACCTATTTTTAGCAAGTCTTTCCTGTCAGGTAAGCGTGCACACTTCTTATGAATTTCTCAAGTCAAAAGCAACAATAATATGCCACAAAGGGTTTTGCCAGAAAACTGATAGCCTCACTCGTCATCTACTGTAAACATTATCACTGATGTTTATAAAAAAAGCCAAAATGGCAGTAAAGGGCTAACAAGCCTGAAAGTTTTTTTTTTTTTTTTAAAATTGTGGCATCCACATCCATCAAGAAAACTCAACTAAAACAAAAACAAGAGAGCAGGCCACCTAGCCAAGCACCAAATGAGAAAGTAACATGGTTATAGTTCTAGCACAGACTTACTGCCATTTATAAAATATGAGGTATTCAAAGTTGAAGAGAACAATTTGTACAAACAAAGTGTTTAGAGGCCCACTGCCATACTAAGTCATTTTTATAAACAGTTTTTAGGATACATTAACTCTATCAAAGAGTCATGATTCCTCCACCATGACCTCGAATTGGATAAGTTGACAACTGCTTTTAAGTTCTACACTTAAATCAGGTAAACAACTAATTTGAAAATCAGCAAAAGACCTACCAGTATTAGTGTTTTCTTGCTTCAAAACCAATAAACAATTGTCATTCTTTGTTTCTGTAGTCCACAGGCGTTTGTCATCGCCATTTGTCTTCTCTGACCTTTTTCCAACAGAGGTTTTGTTTGTTGTCTCGTGGAGATTCATCTCTTTGTGTGTGTTCTCATTGACGTGCTTCCGCGCATGGACACTGACTGGCGCTTCCTCCACGCTGGGCCGCTTCTCAAAGAAAGTATACTGGCCCGTGCTCTCTACAGAGTTGAGATCATTGTGGTATCGCTTAGCTCCCTTTGATTTTCTTGAATTTCTCTGCATAGCACTAGCTTTCTCTGTAATGAGAGTGGACTCCTGCAGCAGGGACTGTTGTTTCTCAGTTTCACACGTGCTGGTTTTGACATTGTTAGGGACATGAAGGGCTTTCACTGCCTCCTTTTCACGGGAGTTTGTTCGACTGATGTTGCTTTTCTTTTCCAAGTGCACGTTCTTACTACTAGAGAGAAACCCTGACAATAAAGTGAAGAGGGAGGGAATCCAGCTTCTCTCTTGCTTCCGTTTTTGTTCCACATGGCCGTTGGCAAGTTCAAGGACCGGCCTGGACACACTCTGCAACTCTGGAGAGAGCAGTGATGAGGAAAACGATACCGCTGAAGACGCAAGGGATGCGGGTCTTTGGACTACAGTCAGCCCCGCGACGTTTTTCAGGTCGAAGACCTTGCCTTTCTCGGCGGTCTGCGTGCTGCTGCTGCTGCTGACTTTCAGTTTTCTTTTCAAAATGTCTGCCACAAAAATCCTGTCGGCCTCGAAATATGCCATGATCAGCACGCATAGGACGAGAAAGCCCATCACGCAGATGATGATGTAGTAGAGGAGAGGCTCCCATGAGGGTCGCGGGAGGACTGCCGAGCACTTGGACAGCATGTGCGGGGGCACTGTTGCTTGCAGGGTGTAGTTCATTGGTGGCCCGAGACTGGTCACAATCGTCAGCACCCGACGGATGCGAGACATCGTAAAGTCAGGGGTGAAACTGAAAATAAAAAGTAAACCATCAGGACTGAACGAGTATGCTGTGTAAACGGACACTTATCCAAGACATTCACACCTTGAGTTGGTACTGACAGAGGGGTCAAACCGTAAACAATGGTACCAGTCAAAAACGAGTTACGGATAAAGTAGGGTGTAAACATCAAAATTTTCTGGGGGCATGTGGTGATCATCTGCCACGCTCTCCCCAACCAAGGAAATCAAAGGGCTGCTCCTATGCTAACTCAACCCCTGATTGATTTATCATTTAAAAGAAATACTCACGCAATGTCAATTTTTTGGCTTCCGTTTGGAGGCAGCTCAAAACCATGGCAAAGCATCACTTTAAAACCATAGCCTTCGCATGGCGAGTCATTGATGTTAAAACCATGCACATAGAACGGTAGTTCTCCTGTGTTGCGCATGGTGAACATTCTCTTTACTGTAAAGTTGGGCCCTGCATTGCGATTTTTCTGTTTTTCTAGAAAACAATGTCAATGACAAATGAGTTTTTGGCATAGTTGACCTCCAGAACAGTTTTTACAGAGTTACAGAAATTTTAGTTCCCTCCGGTTCACCCTTTAAATACCAAAATATCAAGATGAAGGCAGAAAGTTATCACCGATATGTGGAAACTAGACGATTGGTTCAGGCGTTTCCCATTACCTTGTTAATAGAACTAATTAAAGAACCCACATTTCCTAGATCTTTCCCTAAGACCACACCATGACAATGACAAGGAAAAGATTTTCTAAAATCTAAGTTCTATACTTAGTTCTACTAACAAGGTGGTGGGAAACACCTAAACCAACCCCCCCCATCTTGGCTACTATGTATCAAAGACTAAAAAACATTGGTTTTCCCCCATGTTTTCCTTTTCTTTTTTGTATGCCCAAGCTTACAAGGGAGACAACCCCAGTGAGGGAACATAGTTCTGTGGATGTCCACTTAAGTATTGCCAACCCTGCATCACATTGGATCTGAAAATATAAGACTTTGGCAAAGAAATCTCTACCTTTGTGGGAAGGGGGAACCCAACCATGTTGTGACACTGAGCAATATAAATGAATCTGTTACAATATATAAGAACAAAATATCCAAACAGCTATCACATCTCCATCTAAAACTACCTACAGCTGTTCACAAGTCATCACTGTTCCAGTTCCTTTTTATACTCCTTTCAACCTCTTATGCCCTGATTTCAACCTGTCCACTCATTCCTCTCACCTTTCTTTTCATGGGCACATGCTTGCCTTTCATTAAAGGTGAGCATCAGTAAAAAGGAGAGGAGATATTAAAGGAAAGAGTTTCATCACCAATTCTGAACCGTCCCCCAGTACTTCATAAGAATAAGGCTATGTCACAGACTCAAGATGCAAAATTATTTATTAACACTTGGCACACGAGCCAGGCTGGGTTGTCTGAAGGCACGATGTGAAACTGTCAGAATTTCACTTGAGCGTAAACTGCATAAAAAGTCTTGTTTTGTGGTTTAAACGAAAGTTATGATCATGCAGATACTTTTATTTTCTCCAGAAATGTTCTAGTTATGCAGTTATGGAGATTTACATCAAATGACATTCATCAAGTAACTTGTGGCAAATGAATGTGTTTTAATGCCTTCTCATGACTGGTAGTTCACCTGTTTTCTCAAATTTGGCCTTTAATGAGTTTATTTTTTGGATGTAACTTGGCTTTCTGAATGGTAATTTGCTTCTTCAAAAGACTAGTGAGCTTTTTGAAACTCACTCCAGGCTGCATTCTCTGCTATGATTCCATTAGACTCCACAAATATACGCAGCATGTGGAGGTGTAAGGCCCTTTCAATCCCCCCGTGCTTGATTGCAATGCCACCGCATGTCCTTTCTTTTTGTTTACTGAAAAGCATTTGAATTGCTGCTCTAATTCCAGTTTCTGAAGGGATATCTAGGCGAAGCGGATACATTTGCAGAAGTTTCTCTCGCATAGTACCATGGACTATTTTCAGTGACTTGTCTCGGACCCCATCCAAGAACATCATTTCAACATCGTCTTTGAAATCTTCAATGAATCTCTTACTGTATACTTTATCTCGGGGTGGCCAACAAGCCAAACCTGGTCCAGTCTTCTGAACACACGATACATTGAACGCAACTCAATTCCTCAATATCATCTCTATCCAGATTCACATCAACATCTTCATGTTCATCAACAGTTTGTTTGAAGCACTCTTTGATGGGTTATTACGTGCACATACTTCTCTTTTCAACGAATCAAGATTATGAGCATATATCATCTCTCAAATTCTATCAAACAGCACTTGCATAGTGGATCATTCGGATGACTGATTCTTCTTCCAAGTCTGTTGCTGTTTCTTTGCTGGGCATTCTGCATCCAATTGTTGGCTGTTATTCGCAAAAATTGTTGAATATCTGATACGGTTGGCACCATTTGCTCCTCCAATTCCTCAAAAGGCTGCTTTGTGCATCTTTTCCGTTCAGTCTCTTCATCATCGATTTCTCTGTAAATAGATTCGAATTGACTATGTCTCGGCTGTCACCTTCTGATCAGTTGGCACTGAGCCAGATATGTACTGAAACAATGTAGCATTTAGCATTTTTTACTTTTCTGATGGAGATTCATTATCAAAGTGGGGGGAAACTACGATCTGGTAAGGCTGGGTACATATTTAATAAACATCGATGACAAGAAACTAACTGAAAGTCCAGATATAACACAGCATTTTACATTTATGGAAAACAGAAAAAAAAAAAATATTATTAAAAGCTAATGCGAAATAACTTAAGAAACAATGACAAAGAAAAAACAATAAATAAAAACAGGAAACAAATATTTGCACTAATTTGTTAGTGTTTATGTAAAGTTAATCCAGCATTTTTTATTATGCTATCAATAATTACACTGGCATTTAATTTAGGAAATACAAACAATTTTTTTTTTTAAATAATACCTACTTGTGTCCCTTGTGGGTGGGCAAAATAATACCTAGTTGTCTCCCTTGTGAGTGGGCATGAGAGAGAGAGAGAAAAAGAAGAAATTAAGTTGATAACAGTGTTAGATCCCCAAAAAGCCAAGAAACACGCTGCAGTAAATAGCAGAATAAGATCTTACTATCACAATTTTTCAGGTGTTTTTCTGTCATTTCAAAAAGCAATGGGCTATGGGAGCCTGTTTTCCTGTTGCTGAATCGCATCTCTCCCTGTCCTCCTTGGCCCTGTACCACTAGGCTCTCGATTATTGTCAGGTTGTTCCTAAAAGGAAGGCAAGAGATTAATCAGCAAGATCAGACCTTAAGACTAGCTGAACAACAGCAGAGAAAAAGAATTTCTGAAAATCCACATGACTCTGAATTAAAACAAATTGTGAAGAAAGAGAAGACAGACAGACTGACTTGTGGAAATAAACCACTTTCCTTTGAAGTTCTGGAAACCCTGCTGGCCAAAATATACAATAAACAGAAATTCTCCACACACACACATTGACGTACAGCTGAAATAGATATTACAGATATACAAACACTACATGAGTGGCCCAATCAGATAAATTTTCTAATCTAAAATCTACCACTGTAGCTATTTGACTTATAAATTACCTTCCTAATACTGGGATGGCATTCTGGAAATAGTGATAAACTATAACAAGGTTTGTAGAACGTTCAGTTTGTATCTAAGTTTTTCTGACTTTATTTAAGTAAAATATTCTTTTCTTTCTTTTCCCCTATATAAGATGGACTAAATACGTAAGTCTACAGTTAGTGATACAAGCTTATAATACAAACATTATTTGCTAAATAACTGTAATCATATAACAATTGCTCAAATCTTTGGGACCCTTAACCTTCACAACCAAAGTTAAGACATTAGTAATTTTAAACATTTTAAAATACATTTGTGTGGCTGGCACTAAAATTCAGGTGAGATAAGTTTTCAAAGAACAGTCCATAAATCTGTAGCATTTACTTGTGAATTTGTTCAGGCTCCACATCATCTCAGCTTCTTTCTGAACACCTTGAGAAAGTTAAATAACATTTTGGAGAACACTTAGGCCATAGTTGCCACTGTGCCCAATCTATGACATACATCAGATGACAAGAAAGTAGATTAGTGCCAAATCAGCTGACAAACACATGCACAAACACAGAGCTTACCTTATAATAACTAATGATGTTCTTGGTAAATCATCTTTGGGCTGAAAACCAACACGAAATTTTACCTTTGTCCCGGAGTTCAGCATAGTGGTTAGGGTATGTTTGTGAGGCTTTATCCCTAAAATGTTTTCTATCAGTCTCTGAGAACTAGGTGAAGAGTTCTGTGAATTACTCTGCACAAAAACAAGTTTGGTTTATGTAAGTTCAGAATACAGCAAGCCATCTTAGCATCAAGAGAACACTACCTGCTACCAACAACACACTTAAAAGGCAATTTAATAGCAATTTAATTTATATTAACCTAACTTTAACAAAGCAATTTTTTTAAAAAATGAAAGAGGAGTGGGTAATGGGAATAGGGTGGGACAGTGATAAACTGCAAGCAAAACTAAAATGTACCTACCATGCCAGAATTTTTATCCACATCAGGCAAAATGAAAATATCCATATCATCTGTTTCTATATAATCTGATAAATCAGCTGCCAATCTGTGAATAGAAAGAACAAATAGGGCATGTTCTTGCATATAGTTTGTCTAACCAACAATTATTTTCACAAAATATACAGACTACAGCTATTTAGGTTGCATAATTCTTAACATACAGAAATCCTGCTTACCCAGAGACAAAATAATAACAAGAATGTTGTCTAAACACCAAAGAAAGATAGGAGGACATCAGTGACTAGTTGTTGTAATGACTCCTTCCCAAAACCCAATCAAGAAAAGAAAAAAGGACAAATCTTTGTCTTTCCTAGAAGTCTTGTTCTATCCCCAAATGTATGATGAGAAACAAATTTACCTTATATTAAAAAAATAATCTAAATTCAGAATCAAGAATTAGATACACAGGGTCCGAACTATTTGTCACTAATCTATTAGGGAAAGCTTTTTTTTTTTTATTATTTATTTGTCGAATCGTTCTGCACTTATGTCGTTCTCCAACGGAAAGATAGGGGATCGATGAAGGCGGAGTTTACAGTACAGTACCTCCATGCAGCGGGTGATGTAACATCACAGCATAGCTTGTCACATCTTCGTTCCATTTGCCACCCTAGTTAGTTAGTTTTCTTTTTAATGTTGCAAGAGTATCCATGATTTTTTTATTGTGTTGTACTCCAGCAGTCTTGCAATCATGACTGGAAAGCGCATTGCTACTTTGAAGCTGGAATCTGGATGTAAGAGGAAATGCTCTCGTGTGACTATTGATGTGAAATTAGATGTAATAAAGCAAAGTGAAAAAAGGTGATAGGGCTGCTGCCTCCAAAAACAACAACACATTGTGAAAACTACAGATGAGTTTAAGCAGAAAGCTAAGCACATGACATGACGTTCCCAAGATGAAAATAACACAGCAGAGAAGTGAGGCAATGGAAATAATTGAACAGATGCTGGTTACTTGGCTGGATGATTTCTACAAGTAAAGTACGCCAGTCAGCCTCACCCCCATCCAGCAGAGGGCTCTCAGCTTGTACGAGGACATCAAGGGAAGAGAGCTCTGATAGTGCTAACCAAGAAACCTTTGGTGCAAGCTGTGGCTGGTTCCATCAGTTCCAATCACGGTATGGTTTTAAAAATGTGCAAATGTAGATACCAATGCAGCATTGGATTAATAAAGGAAGGCAGCTATGATCCTTGCCAATTTTTCAATGCAGATAAGATGGGTATGTATTGGAAACAGATGCTACAAAAAACCTACATCTCTGTCATTGAAAAAAGCACTCATGGATTTAAGGATTCAAAAAACTTCCTAACATTCCTATTTGGTGCCAGGGGATAAGAAGCTGAAACCATTGCTCATGTACCATAGCAAGAATCCTTGGGCCATGAAAAATATGTCAAGACCTGTCTCCCTCTCACTTGGAACTCCCACAAAAGGGCCTGGATAACGACATAAATTTTTCGTGACTGGTACATAGACAACTTTATACTAAAGATAAAGAAATACTATGAAGAACAAAATATGGATGTCAAAATTCTCCTTATTTTGGAAAATGCCAGTGCTTATGATTTGGACTATGAAGCTTAGTGTCCAAACATTGGTTTATTTTCCTCAAGGACAACAATCGCTGCAATCAACAGCTAATCATCAACAGTGTATATAGCTTATAAGTCTATAAGAAAGACACTTTTTAAAAACTCACATGATACGGACAGTGAAGGGAAACCTAGAGTGCAAGAGTATTTGAGAAAGTTTGACATAATGTCATGTTTTCAACCTTGTCAGTGACATACTCAACACCTTTAAGTCTTCCAATCATCTGTTGGACTGCTCTCCCAAGGTAACACGGCACATAAAATGACAGCTTGGCATATTACAGGGAGACTTGCAATGCCATGATTTGTGATGGAAAGCAGACAAAGCTGGGAACCTGAATCAGTCATGGAAAAGCCAAGATCTTAGACTTCAGGCCTCGAGGAGGAGGACAATAGTGATGTCTTTTCGGATGTAGAGATGCTAGTGGACGAGCCTCCACCTGCATCTTCATCCTCTTCCACTTAATTCCCCAAACACTTTCACTTCTCGGCTCCAGCAAGCCCAACAGATAAACTTTCCATGTTAAGAATAAAAGTAAAATTTTATACATTATTAAACTAAAAATGTTTTCTGTGTTAGGGTTTCAAAATAGTGCATAAATATCCCTGATTCTGTGTCTTGTAGACATTGTAAACAACTTGTTGGGGTGCATCCTCTCTAATTACATTAACTTTAGGTGAAAATAACCCATTTCTCGTTGTTTCAGTATTCGTTGTGCTTTTCTGGAACATATCCCTGATGAATATAGGGGACTCTCTGCACTCTGAAGCTGTTGCATCATTGTCTTAAATTAGAAGAGAAGTATCAATGCAGATCTTACAGCTAAAAAAAAAAAGCAAGCTATTGTAATGTCTTTCATTTAGAATCTCATCAATGCATACAAGTGCAGACTTCTAGCATCAATATGGCACAGAGACAGAAGTTTCCGAATGGCGCTGTAATAAACAAAACTACTACTTTTTTTTTTACACAGAAGTCTAAAGATGTGAACTGTGCTTACTTACCTCAGACTCATCAGGTCTATAATTGTCTGTGGATTAGGATAGAGGGGCAGAGACAGAACCTGAATTAACACAGGCACATCTCCAGGGTTCTCTACTATGAAGTCTGATATCTGAAACAGGCAAGTTTTTTTTTTAAGAAATAAAAAAAAGAAAATAAATGCAGGTGAGAGTGGCTGAAAGAAAATCCTTTTTCTCCACAACAGACACCATTGTTACTGACATCATCAGAGCTAGTTACAATCCTGGGCTCTGCAGAGTTGCATGCTATTCTGACACCTTTGTGATGACACTGCGGCAGTACAGCATCTCGCTTACAACACAAATTCGCTGACAGCATGAGAACGGAGAGTTTCTACAGACAGACAATTAATTGTAACTATGCGCGTGGAAGTTTGTTTTCAAAAGATTAACAGAAAACATCACCAACAACAAGAAATTCAGAAATGTGACTAAGGTGAGTTAAGCAGTTAACTATCAGACATTCATTCACATTATCGTCTTGTTTTTCCATGAATGATGAAAGTACTCTTTTTTGTTGTTGTGTTTGTTTAATGTTCATGAAAGAAAAAACAAAACAGTAACCACACATACCATGCTGCTCTGATACGGTCCAATGGTAATCAAAACAATGTTGATTTAGTCCTTAATATTTAATAAGAAACAAACAAACTTGAAGTTTTATAATTCTGACATTTTTCAAGAAAAAAGCATTACCTAGCTAGCATCACCCAAATCAAACACTTCAAATGCATTCACCTTAATAGCATAATTTTCCCTGGGAATAGCATCAATATATCACCTGCTTCCCAAAATAAATTGAAATTAATTAATTAGACAGAAACCCCAGTAAACAGGAAACTTTCTTAAGGTCTGTTTCCTCAAAATCACCTTTTCCAGAAAGCTACATGAATACATGCTGTAAACCTGCAGACTGGCATTTTAGTAAAAGACCTTAGCCTAGATATCCTTATTTCCAGTTTGTTTTTTAAAAAAGAGAGAGAGAGACAAATAAACTTTCTAATGAAGTGAAAATAACTGTAAGGTTGTTTAACAATAAGCTATTATTAAGCAATTATTTTATAAATCCTGCAGTAATTCCATTAATTTAGATGCTAAGCTACAGATAGAACCAGTTCCTTGGCATGGTAAAACTCTGCCCACCCCTATTAACTTGGGCCACAACTAGATCTGGAAAACAAACATGTGGGCGATACCTGGATATTCAAACATCCTGAAACTAACATCTACAAACACAAAAACCAGGCACTTGCATTCCTGCAAGGTCAGCAAAGAAAATGAAAGGCTAAAAGTTACAATAGCAGGACAGAACCTCACTCAATGATTTCATGCAGAAAACAAATGTCTACTCACCGACATGTTTCCAATCTGTGTTAAAGGAAATTTGATCTTGCATTTCTTAACCAGTAATGAGGGCCAGTGAAGATGAGCCTGAGCTGAGAATAAAAAACCCCGCACCTGGTTTGTGTCCACTTCTATTGTCACATTGATGCTGCAATTACAAATGATGTGAACTCCAGTCTAGGGAATGCTACAGCTAACAAAAGAAATCATCAGCACTCAAGAATTCCCAAGCAACACAAAATAGATATTTCCTAATGAGCAAGCACTGATCTTGGAAGTCTGTGACAAGAGAGATTTTTATATAAAGAGTATGCTAAACTTTAAAACGTTTCTCTGCAAGAAAACTAAATCACATGTCTAAACGACTGGCCCAGATTGCATTGAGACTTTTCAACACAAACTGCAAATTAACTATAGATTCTGCATATAATATAACCAAAATAAACAACTCAGCTATGATGAAAATACTTTAAGTTGACAACCTTCCAGAAAATATATATATATAACGCTTGGTTTTCCTTACATTTTTGTTTCTTTCTCACTGCTAAAGCTTTCTAAATGTTCTAACAAGCAAGTGAAAATCTGATTAATTGCACTAATTACCCTTCAGTTTCAAAATTAAGCTGAGCAGCTGTCTGATCCTACATGTAAACTTCCAGATAGGTAATTTTGGTAAAAAGATATGGTCACAACTTTTAGTGCTGCAGTGATGTCGTGAAGAAACTCATTGCCAAAAACAAAAATGTAAAACAATTAATTCAAACGTTAGTAGATACTTACGTGCTCTGATCCATCTTTTCCACCCGTTCCCATTTTTGCCAGAGCCGTGTGTATAGATACTGGTCAGTATCAGCCACTTCTTTGTCTAGCCCCAGGCCTAATAGCCACTGATGGCCTGCTAGAGAAGAAAAACATGCAAATCTGTAAATGTAGCATTTTCCTGAAAACGAAAGGTCCCCACTAACTTCGCCATTCTGGCTGTTGAGCTCTTGAAATTTACTTCAACTTTCTCCCTGTGTTCCTGACATCACCCTGTTCTATGAAAGGTGGTTTTTATTCAGTTTAACCATTTTTGGGTGCCACTGTTAAAATGTAATGAGAGTCCTCAGAGTATGAAACTTTATTACTTGCTTACCTGGGGTAAACGTTGGTAAACCAACATAGCAATCCTCTCTACAGGCTCTTTTTGCATCAAAATATATTTTTCCAATCTGAGAAGAAAAACAAAAACAGATGAAAACAAATTCATCTTGAGGACAATACAAGATATTTTTTCACAGCCTGTCTGTCTTTCTAAGTGGCATTTAACATTACCTGCTAATTAAATTAGTTAATTCCAGTTTTTGTTATGATGAGACCAATTAGAAAAAAAAAGGGGGGGGCAGAACCAAAACAAAGGAATGCCAATAGCTTTCTTGCTATTATGACAGATCTATAATAATAAAGTAAGACTCTTGGTTGCTGTGAGAAGTCATCCTCTTGTAGCCAGGGTTGGAAAACATGCTAGTCTACAATACAAAACAAAACAGGAGAGCGCATTACTACTCACTCTGGTATACTTTCTTGGCTCTAAGATCACCTGCCCTTCTGCAGGGGGTCTGTAGTAAAAACGGCTGTCCACTGGCCGGAATGACACTTGTGTCACTTTCATGTAGTCCTCAAATGTGCTATGGATCTGAAGCACTTTGTAAGGGGTTTTTCCCTGCAAAGACAACACCAAATGATACATTAGAGCACAGAAAGATACCAGTGTTCCATAAAGGATGATGCTAATTATGAAAAAAACAAACAAACAACAAACAGGTAGGTCTTAGCACTTTAGGGGCCAACACGGGTTGGTGTATGATTTGGATAGCAGGCTCCAGCTGGGACATGCATGAAATAATGTAGCAATCTTCACAGACAAAAAGGACCAAAGACAAGGCAAAGTGACCAGGAAGAAATACGACTGATTCACCTCACACCATCAGTTCTGAAACTCCTTGATGTTCAACAAGATCAGAAACTTCAATTTTTAATCAAATCATATTACTGCTGGTCATACTGATTCAGGCAAGCAACCTTTTACAGAATGACATGTTCTAGATATATATATAATAAGAAAAAAATGAAATTTACACAAAGAGGGGAAAAAAATTAGAGAGAGAGAGAGAGAGAGATGGAGAGAGAGAGAGAGAGAGGAGAGAGAGAGAGAGAAGAGAGAGAGAGAGGGAGAGAGAGAGAGAGAGAGATGGAGAGAGAGAGAGAGAGAGGAGAGAGAGAGAGAGAGAGATGGAGAGAGAGAGAGAGAGAGAGAGAGAGATGGAGAGAGAGAGAAGAGATGGAGAGAGAGGGAGAGAGATGGAGAGAGAGGAGAGAGAGATGGAGAGATGGAGAGAGAGAGATGGAA